>CANUEX010139003.1:0-19341 GCA_948099535.1 Jatropha multifida | reverse complement strand
ACAATAATAACGCATAAAACATCAAATTAAATTACTTTTATTTTTCAACTAATAAAATTAAAGTCTTTAACGGATATAAGAAGATTCAAATAGGAAACTAATAATATAATAAAACAAATTAAAATTAAATTATTTTTATTTTTTAACTAATAGAATTAAAGTTTTTAATAATATTTTTATAAATTCATAAGTTTAATAGGGACATTTTAAGACATTCCAATGTTAAAACAAAAATTAAATCAATAAATTAAAATTAAAAATGAATATTATTATAAACTGTTAACAAAAAAAAATACAAATACGAAATAAAATAATTAGATTTTATTGGATGAAGACAAAAGGTATATAATGATAATAATAATTTTATTATAGATTATGAAAACATAATAATTAATGATATATAGTAAATTTATAGTGATATGCACCGAAGTAAAAATGTAATAGGAATTTAACATGCTAATCAAATAATTTAGATTTAAATAGAAAAATTAATATAATCAATTAACTAATTTATTAATTAAAGAATTTGGATTTTTAAATAGAAAAATTAATATAATCAATTAAATAAAAATCAAGAAGAATTTAGCAAATGCATATACTACCAAAAAATTTAAATTTAAATTAAAAAATTAATATAATCAATTAAAATTAAATTATTTTAATTTTTTTACCAATCAAAATTAAATTACCTTTATTTTCTCTACCAATAAAATAAAAACCCTTCAAAATAATTTTATCATTTCTTAAAATTAGTCTTATTTTCCCGTTTATATATACTAGTTTTTTTATGATGTGTCTTTGTAGGTCCCAATAGGCTATGCACAAGAGGGGGGTGAATTGTGTTGTATAAAAAATTTAAAATTTAAAGACCTTTTTAAAACACAACAAAAGCACAAAAGTATTTAGATAATTTTACCATATAACTCACATAAGCAAAAAATCATCTATGATACTTAATCAATTAATAGGTTTAAAAATAGCTCACTAAACTGGGCAACTTTACAATTCAGGAGCGATTTTAGTTTGAAGCAGAATTCATGTTAAACTATCAACAATTCAGATCATAAGATAACAACATGTAATTATATTTAAAGTGTGTGAGTGTGAAGAGATATGCAATATCAAAAAGATAAGAGGAGAAAATCAAATACCAAGAATTATAGTAGTTCGGCACTTCTCTCGCCTACATCCACTCCTCAAGAAATCATCTTGAGATTCTCCACTATTCAACTCTTTTCATGGGCAAAAGTGAAGTCTATTACAATAGAAATAGTCCTAACACTTAGCACTACTCATGTCCCATAAGTTTTTGCAAAGAACTTGTAAACTTACCTTCTAGTTTTTGTTAAAGAACTAGAAAACTTAATCCCATTAGTTTTTCTAAAGAACTAAAAAACTTAACTTGTTTTTGCAAAGAACAAGCAAAACTTAACCTCTAGTTTTTGTCAAAGAACTAGAAAACTTAAACCTAGTTTTTCTAAAGAACTAGCAAACTTACAATACTTACTCCATACAAGATGGGTGCTTGAAAACCCTTACAAACAAGCTTTACACAAAGCTTTCAATCACAGATTTTAAGATTTAAAAATTTCTAATCTATTCTAGATTTACAAAACCTATAATAGATAGAATGATATGCCAAATTAAGCTTAGGAAAGAGGTTTTTATAATTGAAACATATGAGTTTTGAAAATCTCTCTCTAAAGATTGATTTTAACCTTCTCTTAGAATTTATGCAATGAAAGCATGAAGAAGAAGGATTTCAATATGAGAGAGTTTATAATATAAAAATACAATATTAGTTTGTCTCTCATAAAAATCAGTTTTCTCTTCTTTTTAGAAAATAACCGTGAAACTAGAAGGAAGAAGAAGGATGAGAGAATTCACAATATAAAAGATAGAAGATTAGTCTTTGCTCTCATACCTTTAGAAATTTTTGTCAAGCCTCAATTTATAGAAGAGGTAAGGGTTGCTTGATGGTAGGTTTGAAAAAGAAGGAAAGTCTTTTTGAAATATTATTTCTAAAAGAGAATTTCAAATTAAGGATTATATTTAAAAGACAATCTTTTTAAATCATATTTTGAAAAATTCAAATCCTGAAATATATTTTGTGAAATAAAATATTCCCTCTAAGATTTTCAAACATTTTTTTAAGGAAATCAAACCTTTTAAGAAATGTATTTTAAAAATTGAAGAAGATATTTATATATATTTTTAATATGGCATGATCTTCTTTCTATTTTGACAAGATACTAAATAACCAGATACTATGAGACACTAACCAAATATTCAATTCTTCAAGAGTGTCTTAAGTTTTGATCTTCCATAGGATTCATTAGATCTTCACTTGATTATTTTTCCATTTAAATTTCTGCAAAAGACTTTAGCACAATTTATAAAATAATTCATTCAATTTATTATTTTTGTTAATCATCAAAATAGAGTATTGTAATAACCTTGAGCCAACAGTCTTATACATTGCCTATACTCGTTATTTGTGTTCGTTTAATTTTTTATCTATATGTTGAAATGCTAATTATCTATATGTATTTATCTGATAAATAATTTTAATAAATAATTTTTAATTAAATAATAAAATATAATTCTCTAATTGATCATGAATAAAGTTATTTTAAGATATTCAAATTTTATCAAGGGTGCTATCAAAATTTCTATAACTATTTAAATTAATTATTATTAGTTATTTACTACAAATTTATTCTTTACTTTGAATTGTTTCAGATATCTCTTCTCAATTTTTTTTATTAATTACTAAATAAAAATATTTTTTAAAAAGAAAAGTAATAAAAATTTTTATAAAAATTCATATTTAATGATATATAATATTAATTTTGATATTAATAATATATAATTAATATAATCAAATTTCAAAGTTTACTACTAAAAAAAGAAAAATAGAATAACAAATAAAATAAATATCAAACAAAAGAGAATCACTATATACAAATAAACCCCTCAAAGAACTTATGGTTAATAATAATTGAAGGTACATAGTTGTTGTTTTCATATTTAACATTTTAATGACAACAATTGGAAATGAGCAAGACATTTTTGTGGGCTAAAAAAGTAACACGTAGGGCCCGTTTGGAACAAATGAATTCCACAAAATTTTGTGAAATTTATTTCGAAATTTAAAATTTTGTGTTTGGAATGAAAAAAAATATGGATTTAAATTCTATGAATTGAATTTCATAGAATTGGATTAATTTAGTTCAAATTCTATTAAAATTGTTGGAGTTTATAAACGAATTTCACATATTAACTCATTAACATTTATATTGACTAAACTGCCACTTCATTCAAATATTATTGACTAAGCTGTCTTCATTTATTTATTTCAATATTTTTTTAAAGAGTATGAAGTTGCTATTGTATATGACTAATCCAGATGAATTTTTAATTTTGAATATATTTAATCTATTAATAAAAATAAAATTTAAACATTTGCAAGGACATAAAATTTGAAATTTTAAAATTTAATTAATTAATTATGGTGGAATATGAGTGATTTATTTATATTAGTATTTTTGTTAAATTATTATGTCAAGGTTATTTTGGGAAATAAAGATAAATGAATTTTCATCTAAAAATTATTTTAAATATAATTTTATGGAATTCAATTAAATTTCTTATTTTAAATTATAGCATACCAAACATGACAAACTCATTTGTAAATGAATTCTATTGGAAATTCATTTGTAAATGAATTCCATAATCATAGTTCATTTGTTCCAAACGGTACCGTAATCTCAGCTTACATTTATGTTGCTAAGGTGATTAACAATTCAAAATCTAAAAATTACAATAAATTTAGCAAAATAAAGGAAAGATAAATAGAAAATAGAAAAAAAAATTAACACAAATTACCATAAAGGAGATAAAAAAAATTAAAATACAATCTTATATGGAAGCTATAATTTGTATTTAGATTTAAAAATTTAACTAATCAAACTACATGATAAAGTTTAACGATTTAAATTATTCAATATGGATATTATAGGGTTGCCCAATCACAATATAAAAAATTAGAGAAAAACTTGAAAAAAAATTAAATAAATAAATAAATAAAATATTTATATCTATAATATAAATAAGAAAAAATGACGATAACAAAGAAATAGAAAAACCAAAGTACCATGAATTGGCGGACGACCTCCTAAAGAGAAAAAAAGTACCATCACTTGAAGGAAAAAAAGGTTATTAAAAGGAATAAATTTCAATTTAGTCCCAAAATTTATTTTGTAGGGTCAAAAAGTTCAAATTTAACATTTTAAATCAATTTAGCGCTTAAATTTGTATAAAATGATTAAAAAGATTCGATTTCACTTTTTGGGATAATTTAATCGCTGGATTTATTTAAAATGATTTTTTAATCATATTTTATATTTTGAGTTAATTTAATCTCTAATTCTTCATTGTACTTAAAATGTGAATTATTATATAAACATTTATTAAAACTGTAGTGGTGATTGAATTGATTAATTTATTAAAAATTAATTAATTATAAAATGTAAGAAATTAATATATGAAGTATATTGTATATCTTTTTAGCTTGATTGATGGTTTTGAATTTATAAATATATATTAATTTTAATATTTTTAATTAACCTCTATTACTTAGCAATCGCTTATGAAATTTATGCATTTTTTATGTTGAATAAATTAAAGTTATAATGCATGTTTTATAAATTTATTATATTACAAAAAAATGATGTTCTTAGTGTAGAACAAAAGGAATAAAATGTCATTTATGTTAAATTAAAATCAATTATTAATTTTTAAAAATAAAAAAAGTTCAGAGGTTAAACTGGCCTAAAAAGTGAATTGAATCTTTTGAATCATTATATACAAGTTCAAGAGTTAAATTGACCTAAAAAGTCAAATCTGACTTTTAAATATTGCTAAACAAGTTCATAGACCAAATTAAGATATATTCCTTATTAAAATATAGTGTTAGATTAAAAATTCAACCGATGGCTAGATTTTAGGTAGAGTATATTAAAAACTCAAATACTGTGTTTTAACATATAGATACAAAGTTCAACAATTTAAATAATTCAATGAGTAATTTATAGTAAAACATTAATTAATTAAAATACTTAAAATTGTCCAATCACAATAATTCAATGAGTAAAATAAAGAAAATTTCAGTCAAAAATTTCTAAAAGAAAGAAAAATAAAATGGTGAACAAAGAAAGAGCCTTAAATATTCTCATTATTCTCATTTTTTAGTCTACTCATTGGGAGTATATATGCATTTTATTTAAGAAAGAGGGCAGCAAGTTTGTTTTTGTTTTTGTTTTTTCTTAGAAAAAAAAAGGAAAAGAACAGAAAATTCAATCAGGCCAACCTGCGTTAGGAGAAATTTCGACTACGATTTTACATATTTGTTTATATTAAAAATAATGATATAAATTATTCTTTGTGAATATTAGTTACAATTATTTTTTTTACCCGGTCAATCTCTTCCCTTTTGAAGAGTTGTTGTATTAATACGTGATTCAGACTTTTTCAATAAATTGTTTCACTGCAAAATTGAAATCAGTATTGTTATTAGTTTTAACAATATTATCTTTTAAGCTTATTGATAAAAATTTTAAACATATTTTATTACCTATTTGGCAACAAGACCTATTTGTAGACGACATTCTTTGTGTAAGTTGCATCATTCCTTTTTTTCTTATCTAACTTTACAATTACTTTTGTTGTAGACATCGATATCCCTCTTGACAGTGCCATATATAGCTGTCTGTGTGAGAAAACATCCTGTGGTAAATAGACACCCACGTTCTATCATTTATTGTAACTGCGAAATAGAGATGAATTGGAAATTACTTTCTCTTAAAATATAATGGGTATCCTTCATTTTCTATAAGAGAGAGAGGTATTCTTGGTAAGAATACTTGTTTCTCTGAGTGTTTTTCAACTGTTATTTCAGCACAAATTACATTGACTCCAAAATTTCTATACACCATTTTGGTTCCATTATACAGGTCATTCGAGACATCTAAATTTCTCAAAAGTATTATTGGACAATTGATTTTCAATTCAAACTTGTGCAAAGGCAATCCATTTGACAGCACAGTGTTGAAAAATTCCTCTTGGTAGTAGTTGTTCGTGTCATCTACTGTTTATCAAAATTGTTGTAGATTTTGCTTTGGCCAAGGAATAACTCTATCATCTTCTGATTCATGCCATTGACATATTCGATTTTTGTTGCTAGTATTGCCCGACTTATCATGTACTGGTCAGATTTCGCATTCTTTTCAAGCACTGGGAATACTTCATCAATTAATGATCTCTCGCTGGTTTCATTATTATCATACTTTACTACCATCGCTTTCATTATGTTTGTCTTATTATTTGTCTGCTCTTCTCCATCACTAACTTGAAGCAAGAATCCTCCTAAATATCTAACTGTCTTTGCTCTTATATTAGTTGTCAAACGCAATACTTTCGTTACTCTTCAGATATAGGACTTCATAAGGCTCGCGCTTTTTGTTTCTTGTCTTGTAGCTTTTGGCTCCACTGACATGATCCATCTTTTTTCCATATTCTTATTCTTTTCTCTTTCGAAACTTTCTTCTCGTTTGGTTACAGAAAATCTTTTTCTTTCTTTAATCTGAAAAAGAATTTGTATTTTTTACCCATGCACCTAATCAATCTCTTATAATATTCACTTTTTTTCTTGAATTCTTGTTAAAATAATTAAAACGAATACATTTTAATTGTTTAAAAAAATATAAGATTTATTGTAAATCAAAGAGATTATATATGTATACCTTATTCAATGACTTAATGAATTTATCAACCCTGCATCCAATTAATATTTCCGCTTCATCAAACATGTTAGCTGTAATTTTTTCATTTGCATTTACTATATTGAAATTGACATTATACCTATTAAATAATTTAAAAGATATTACAAAATTATTTATAGACATTATATATCCAATTAAAAATATTGCAACAACAAATCACTAATATTGTATAAAATATTTAGTTTCACATTAACAAACCTAACGATTTCGTCTTGTTTTTTTCCCTAATATATTCTTTCACATCATTGAATGTATTGAACTTATATTGCAAGATTTATTTTGGAATTGATTTTTCCTACTCCTTTAACGTGGTATATTTATTAAGGTCCAACTCTAATCTCTTGTGAACATTAGAATAAAAAGTATGAACTGGTCTAATACGTCTATTATTTATAAGATAAGTTTTCTCAATCTTTAAAGTATTTTTGAAATATTCTATTGCTTTATTAAACATAGTAGTTAAAATTTGAATTCTTTATAGAAAAAATTAATCATAATTAATAAAATAAAATAAAATAAAAATTATTTATTAAATTTCAAACTAAAACTATTATTTATAAGATAATATTTCTCTATTGTTTGTAGAATAGAAAAATTAACCTGCATATTTTTAATAATAAATGACACTAAATTCAATTTGGATCGAAATTTAAACCTTTAACTATTCAAAAACTCATCATGTGAAGTCTAAGGTACCGTTTGGAACAAATGAACTATAATTGTAAAATTCAGTTGTAAATGAATTCTTTTACAAATAAATTTGTCATGTTTGGTATGCTACAATTTAAAATAAGGAATTCAATTGAATTCCACAAAATTATGTTTGGAACGATTGTTAGATGAAAATTCATTTGTTTTTATTTTCTAAAATAACCTTGACATAATAATTTAATAAAAATACTAATATAAATAAATCACTCATATTCCACCATAATTAATTAATTAAATTTTAAAATTTCGAATTTCATGTCCTTGTAAATGTTTAAATTTTATTTTTATAAAGAAACAAATAATAAATTTCATTAATTAATTATATAAATATAATATATAAAATAATTGTAACATTCATCTTTAATTTATATAAAATATCTCCGTTCAATAAAAACTGTAGTTTCACACTAATAACTATGGAGTCCAAAAAGAAAAAAAAAACAACGGGAAAGAAAGGAAATACTTTTGTCCATAAAAGGGTAGTTTTGTCAAATAAAATTTAATAATTTATTATTATGATCAAGTTTAATAAAATAATTAAGTAAAATAAGTAAAAATTAAAAAATTAAACTTGTAGAAGAAGAGGGTAGTTTTGTAAAAAAAAATTGAAGCGTTTAGTTTTGTGGAATTCATTTGGAAATTCCACCAATTTTTATGGAATTTAGTGTAATTATATTCAATTCTATGAAATTGAATTCCTAGAATTGAAATTTACATTTTTTTTCATTCCAAATGTGAAAACATGGATTTCTAAATGAATTCCATAAAATTTTATGGAATTCATTCATTCCAAACGGACTCTCAATGTTTATTCTTAATATTTTTTTCAGAATTTAACCAACATTATTTTGAAAATAAAAATAATAAAGATAAAATTTTAATATTTTTTATGTTGAGATTTAAGTGCAACTGTACCCTAATATTGTTATTCTTAATATTGATTTCTGATTTTGTTTTGTAACGATTTTATTTGAGTGCTTTTCATCGGTGAACTTTCTCATTTGTGTTGATTTTCTCTTGTGAAATTTATGGGTAGAGTTTGTATAGTGTTTATTAGGGTATTTTTGTCTTTTTCAGGCAATTTAATAGCAAAATCCATCAAATTGATGGAGGGACTAAATAATTAAACGGGTAAAAATTAAGAATGTAATCATGTATTGTGAAAAAAATAAGGATCGAGTAGTAGTGTATTTAACCAAAATCCAACCATTAAATAGTAATTTTCGTTATATATATATATATATATATTTTTTTTTTGCTAAATTGAGTTGAAATGAATTATTGAACTGCTACAATTGTGTAATAATTGGTTGGTCCGCAGCAAACGAAGGTACACCGTCTCTATCTGATAATCACTCTAACATTTCTGATTTTTCTGTTCATCAACCTCCGAAAAACCCCAAATCCAAATTCCACGAGTATTCTCTTCTCTCTCTGAAAGCTAACTGACAAAGAAAGTACCAAACCATTTTTAGAAACATTTTCGTGTTTTAAGTGGAAAATTGTTCAAACAAAAGTTTCGAAAACCGAAAGATGTCGTGGCTGAGATCCGCCGTGAACAAGGCAGTGGAGGTGGGGAACAAGAACAACCTAACACGCGCCGTCAAGAACTATGCCGACTCTGTCGTTCAACAGGCCGGCCAAGCGGTCGCTGAAGGAGCCAAAATCTTGCAAGATCGCATTGTAATGATTTCCTTATCTATTTGTAATTTTATTTCGCCAATTTGTCTCTCTATCTTTCTGCTACTGTAATTTATACTTATTTTTACAATTTTTGTGATTTTAAGAGTTTAATTTGTTACAATTCTTATCCTTTGGTTAAATTAGAGGTTTTAATTTTTGTTTTTTCTTTGTTTTAATTATATTTGTTCAAATGTGGAGTCGAAGTAACTGAAGTAGTAGCTGTTAATGACTTTCTTTTTGTGTGTGGCTTTGTGTGTGTAAATTAAGCCGTTGTTGTGAGCTTGTAGCAGCTGATTAGTTTTCATTTTGGTTATGGCTGTGTTTGTTTTGTGTAGCATTTTATCACTTTCTAATTTTCTAAGCAATGAATTTAATGAGTTGCATGTTTATGCAGGGTAATCGGACTTTCAGAAGCATTAAACAAACTGTAAAGAGACTGGAGGAGGCTGCTGTGTCTTGTAGAGGTCCTGAGAGGGTGCTGTTGCTGAGAAGATGGTTGTTTCTGCTTAAAGAAGTTGGCAAGTTATCTGAAGATAAACGAAGGACTCTTGAGCAACACCTTTTTCCTGATGAAGACAATGAAAGTCCAAGAAAACAGTCAATGGTGAGTGAGTACTTTTTTATACGCATTACTTTTATTGTAAATTATAATTTTTTTTTTTGAGATATTTTGTAGTAAACCACTATAGTGATAATTGTTTTCAGCAGTTATTTTGTTTTTTGAGGTAATTCTTCTATACATTGTTGCATATTTGTGAAATTTTAAGTGCTGGTGTCCTGTTTGCAGTGGTAAGTTGGAAATTTAAGTTACCTCCTAGAAATGATTCATAACTGGAAATAACACATTTATTGAAAATTCCTGCTTTTTAACTGCTTGCTATGGTGAATTAGGTTCTATATTATGATTCTGATGGTGGGGATGAGCCAATGAATTTTCGTGATGTTTTTCTCCAAAGTCAGGCTTTGGAAGGCATAATATTGTCCATGGTACGGTTATCTAACCCATCTGTTTAAACATGCTTAGACGTTAAGTCAATGAATCAATATTGAGAATCAGTAGGAGATGAACATTTATTGCCATTATCCTATTGAACAAGATTTCATTTCACGATAGATGTTTATACCATAGTTAATAGCAATGCACATTCTTTTCAAGTGTGTTCTTAGACTGTTTATTAATTATCTCTTGCACAGTCTTTTTGCAGTTTCTCCTGTTTGGGGTACCTAGAAAATTGGTTAACAGTAATGTTTTCCTGATAAAGGGAAAATTAAGTCATTTTCAGGGCAAAGAATTTTCTATTTTCAAAATGGGATATCATTTTTCTGTCATACACAGACTTACAAAATGGAGTACACATATTTGCTAGTTGGTAGACCACGCTAGGAGCCATTCATGACATCAGTATTAGCTGCCACTGATTGCCAAAAACTAGCGCAATTTACCCCATGTGCCCTTTTCTTGTAGAATTTTCTCTTCTGTGCAAACACTTATAAAACAAGTTTAGAGAAAACTTAAAAATTTAAACATTCTCTATCTGACCACCAGAAAATAGTCTGCAGTTGACTTTCAACATTATAATCAAATGACAGTATTTCATTTTATATGAGATAAATGGAGTCATAATAAATATTTTTAGGGGTGTATTTCTTAGATGCTTAATTGAAGGAAGGCAGTGGTAAAAGCATTGACATTTTCGTTGTCAATTTAATTTCCTTTTCTACAACTTCAGGCACGATTATAGGCAATATTGATTTGACAATTTCAGATGTGCTGATGATGATTTTGTAATTGCTGATTATAGAGTTTAACTGTAGGTTAACTTTTTCGTATGACTCAGATTCTTGAAGCACCAAATGATGAAGAAATTTCTTTGCTCCTGGAAATGTTTGGGTGAGTCTGCTGCCTATTATAACACTGATTAAGCCTAAAATCAGGGTCTAAAGTGTTAGCATATATTTAGGATCTCGCTGGTGTCAATTCAAGTTTCCTTTTTCTTTTAATTAAAATTTCTATGGGTTATACAAAGCAATACTAGTGCTTTTAATCACGGAATCCTAGATTCACTATTTTTAACGTTTGTAAGAAATGCATTCATTTTATTTCATCGTCATTGCTTCTTCTTGGAGGTTATGTGGAAAGTATCCCTCAAATGTTGACTATTCCAAAAGAGACTGAATTGTCTTTAAAATTTTGGTTACTCTCAGGATCTGTCTGACTGGAGGAAAAGAAGTTCATAATGCAATAGTGAGCAGTATACAGGATCTGGCTACAGCTTTTGCTAGCTACCAAGATGAAGTGCTGGTAAAGAATTAAGGATATTGACTTCACTCATAGTATGCAAAATTGGATGTTTAATTGCTTACAGTATTAAACGTTGTTGATGCTCAATCACTTATATGGATTAGAGTTTAGTCTTGAGTCTTGACCAATTGATTATGCAAATGTTGAATGATGAATGTTGAAAAGAAAAATGCTATGACCTATAATTGTGCTATTTCTATTGTTTTCTGTTCTATTCTTTTCCCTTGATGTGAAACAAACTTAAGAAAAAAGTGCAAAATTTAAAAGGGGCTGGACTTTGAAATGGCGAAAGCAATAATAACTGGCATTCTGAGAGAGTTGTTTAGGAAATGAGATGACTATGTGGGAAGGTGTCTGATTGGATATTGTTTAGGTAAACTGAGAGGAATTGATTGTATATTGCTTCTTATTGCAACCTGAAACTAAAGAATATTAGTTTGATTTTTTTTTTCCCCACCCTTTCTCCTTATGGGTGACTTTATAGGTGAAGTCGGAGGAATTGCTTCAATTTGCACAAGGCGCTGTTTCAGGGCTGAAAATTAGTGCTGATCTTGGAAGGTAGTTTAAGAAAAAAAAGCTGGAACTTCCATTTTTTTTTTTCTGAAAACTCTTTTACTTAGAAATGGCTTTATGCACTTCTTTTTGAAGTTTAGATTGACCTTTTTATATGTTTGACGTACTTACATTTAGAAAAATAAAATTCTCATCTTTAATTAAGTTCAAGCCTTTTAATCCTGGTTTATTTATTTATTTATATTTTGCATCCATTTCTTAGCAAGTGTGTTGAAGATGATTATTCTTTAGACAAAGATCCAAGGTGCCAGTTGCTTTCTACCTTCAAAATATTGAATAAGATGTAATTCTGTTCATTCTTTTAGGTTTCCCATTTTAACACATTAGATGATTAAAGCACGTTTGCTAGTCCTCCCTGCCATCAATTATTCCTCAAGTGATTTTCAATGTCAGTTGATGAGCCAGAACCCCCCAAAATATGAACTTAAAATAGAAAAATCTCATGAGACTTTGATCTTTGTTAAATTGGATTTGAGCTTTGATGAGAATAGATTGGAAATCCAAAATCTTCTCTTGGCTTTGGATTGTTGTGCTGTCATCATACATGAAGAAAAGGAAGAAAAAATTCTGTATTTCTTTCTATTATGTGCCATATACAATCCCTGAGTTAGGTATTTTATATATAAGGATCTCACTAGAATAGGAAACTAATTAACCAGAAAATTCTAGCCAACAAGGAAAGTAAATCAAGAATGTTAAATATAAGGATTTCAACACTCCCCCTCAAGTTGGTGCAAAGATATTACACATGCCCAACTTACAGACTAAAGGATGAAACAACTTGCTACTCAAGCTCTTCGTGAAAACATCAGCCAGTTGTTCTTTTGAAGCCACATAGAAAACCTTTATGGAACCTTCAACAATCTTTTCTTTTATAAAGTGGCGATCAATCTCTATGTGCTTAGTTCGATCATGCTGGACTGGATTATTCATTATACTGAAGGTTGCTTTACTATCACAAAACAAGGATGTATCTGCTGTTTGAAACAATTTTAATTCTTTCATCACTCTACACAATCATAGAAGCTCACAAATTCCTTGTGTCATAGCTCTATACTCGGCTTCTGCGCTGGACCTAGCAACCACAGTGTGTTTCTTGCTTCTCCATGTGACCAAGTTCCCACCAAGAAAAACACAATAACCTGAGGTTGATCTTCTATCAAGGGAACTAGCCCAATCTGCATCAGTGTAGCCTTTTATTTTCAAATGACCATGTTTGGAAAACAACAATCCTCTACCTGGAGTTGATTTCAAATATCTCAAAATTCGATGCACGGCTTCTAAGTGAGATTCCCGAGGGTCATGCATGTACTGACTCACTAGACTAATAGCATAGGCAATATCTGGTCTAGTATGGGAAAAATAAATCAGTCTCCCAACCAATCTCTGATACCTGCCTACATCGACTGGACTTCCTACTCCAGCTTGAAGCTTGTGATTAGCTTCAATGGGTGATTCTGCAGGCTTACATCCTAACATACCAGTTTTTTTAAGGAGATCAAGAATATACTTTCTTTGAGAGATGAGAATCCCTTTTTCAGATCTAGCAACTTCAATTCCAAGAAAATATCTCAACTCTCCCAAATCCTTAATCTCAAACTCCTTGGCTAACAAATTTCTTAAGTGAGCCATTTCTTCTTTGTTATTCCCTGTCATAACTATATCATCAACATAAATAATAATTAATGTGATCTTACCTGTATGATGTTTAATGAACAAGGTATGATCAGCATCACTTTGAATGTACCCAAAAGAAAGCATGACTTTATTGAACCTTTCAAACCATGCTCTTGGTGACTGTTTCAGCTCATATAATGACTTCTTCAGCTTGCAAATTTTTCCTCCAGTCTTGTCATCAACAAATCCCGGAGGAATCTCCATATATACCTCTTCTTTTAAATCACCATGTAGAAAAGCGTTTTTAACATCAAACTGATGTAGCTTCCAGTTAAGATTGGCTGCACAAGACAATAAGATTCTGATAGTGTTCATCTTGGCTACAGTGGCAAACGTTTCCTGGTAATTAACTCCATAGGTTTGACTGAATCCTTTAGCGACCAATCTAGCCTTATACCTCTCGATTGAACCATTTGCCCTATGTTTAACTGTGAACACCCATTTACATCCAACTGGCTTCTTCCCTGGTGGTGAAATTACAAGATCCCATGTCTCGTTTTTTGCCAAAACTCTCATTTCCTCAACCATTGTAGCCTTCCATTTTGGGTCCTGTAATGCCTCTTGCCAATTCTGCAGTACAGAAACAGAAGAAACAGACAAAACAAAGGCTTTATAGGAAGGGAACAGAGCATTATAGGAGATAAAATGAGAAATGAGATGTTTAGTGCATGTTCTAACTCATTTTCTAAGAGCAATAGGAATATCAAGATCATTGTCAGAAGGGCTAGAATCAAGGTTAGAATCAGAATCAATTGGGATTAAAGAAGACTCACAAGGTTCTTGCTCTTCTGTATTTTTAGAGATTGAAATCGGAGAGGACGGTTGATCGGAGGTCTCATGCTCGACGGTTGCATCTGTATTAGCCTGCCGAGTGTATGTTTTAAAATCAAGTCTATCCAATCTTCCTAGAGTTTTAGGTGGTTGGTCTCTCTTATTATCTATTTCTATTGGAATCTCCTCCTGGAAAGGAATGTCATCCATTACCTCTTTCTTCTGATATTTCTCCCCTTGAAGAGGTGATTGGACAGGAAAATAAGGCT
Source organism: Jatropha multifida (assembly GCA_948099535.1). Classification (NCBI taxonomy): domain Eukaryota; kingdom Viridiplantae; phylum Streptophyta; class Magnoliopsida; order Malpighiales; family Euphorbiaceae; genus Jatropha; species Jatropha multifida. The sequence continues at coordinate 4,513 of CANUEX010139003.1, read as the reverse complement.
CAAATTCTCTAAAAGTAACATCCATACTCACAAAATATTTCCTAAAAGGAGGATAATAACACTTGTATCCTTTTTGAGTAGTAGAGTAACAAACACACACTTCAAGGCTCTAGGATCTAATTTGCTTGGACCATTCTGATTAACAAAACAAACACAACCAAACACTTTAGGAGGTACAGTATAAGAATTTTTTCCTTGGAGAACCTCTAATGGAGTTTTAAAATCCAAAGTACGAAGAGGCATACGATTGATAAGATAAGCAGTGGTTAAAATAGCATCACTCCAATATAGTTTGGAAAGATTCATAGTGAACATAAGTGACCTAGCTACTTTCAATAAATGCCTATTTTTCCTTTCAGTTACCCCATTTTGAGCACTAGTATTGACACAATTAGTTTGATGTATGATACCATTAGAATTTAAATAGGTATGAAAAACTGTATTCATGTATTTAGTACCATTATCAGTTCTCAGAATTTTAACGTGCGCATCAAACTGGATGCAAATCATTTTATGAAAGTTTTGAAAACACGAAAAAACTTCATTTTTTGTTTTCATCAAATAAACCCAGGTCAATCTAGTGCAACAATCAATAAAGGTCACAAACCATCTATAACTAGAAAGAGAGACAATTTTAGTAGGACCCCATACATCAGAGTGAATAGTAGCAAAAGGAATCAAGCTTTTATTATTAATTGGAGAATAAGAATGCCTAGTGTGTTTGGCATGTTCACAAGCATCACATACTAAAGAATCTAAATCACACTTAGTAACCAAAGTGGGAAATAAACGTTGAAAAACAGAAAAAGAGGGATGGCCTAATCTCCTATGCCATTGAACAACTTCATGGGAAGGATTTCTAGAAGTTCCTAACAAAGCTTGACTGGTACCCAGATTTGAAAACCGACAAACGTCATTCAACAGATACAGCCCATTGCGCAAGCTACCATTGCCAATCGTTCTCTCTGTGTTTAGTTCTTGAAAAATGCAATGAGTAGGGTAAAATGTTACTTTGCAGTTAAGCGCTTTTGTGATTAAGTTAACAGATAACAAATTAATGGGAAATCGAGGAACATGAAGAACAGAAGAAAGTCTAATATTGGAAGTACAGTCAATAGAACCTCTGCCAGAAATTGGTACAAAGGAGCCATCTACAATACGAATTTTTTTTGTACCTTGATACTTAGAATATGTGAGAAAATGTTTTATAGAGCCTGTTGTATGTTTATTTACTCTTGAATCTATCACCAAGAGGGTTTCGCAAGAGAGGTAAGAAAAGCATTACCTGAATTAACAAAATTAGAAGTTGCAGCAGATGAGGAAGAATCAAGCTGTGACAACAAATGTTTCAAAGGCTGAATTTCCCTATCAGAAAAGCTACCAGCAGTAGATGGTTCCTCAAACAAAGTTCCATTATCAGATACGTGTGCCTGTAGTCTAGATGAGTTGACTTGCTCCCCTCCGCGCCCCCTAGTTGGGCGTCCATTTAATTTCTAGCAGAACTTCTTAGTGAGCCTATTCTTCCCACAATAGTCACAAAACAAATGATCTCTATCCGAAGAACCTCCCTTCGCAGTCTGTATTTGTTCTCTTGCAAAATTTGCAATTAACCCTGCTTTATTCATTGTAGATCTGTGAACCATGGCATTCCTCCTAATCTCCTCTTGCTGTACAAATTAGTAAGCTTGTTGCAAGGATGGAAAAGGATCCCGTCTAAGAACTTGAACTTGACTTTGATCATACTCATTATTTAGGCCAGTCAAAAAATCATATACTCGTTCTACATCAATCAACTTCTGAACTTGAGTCGCATCATCAGCACATTTTGCTTGAAATTCTTGATAATAGTCCAGTTCTTGCCACATCCCGCTAAGTTCAGCAAAATACAGAGCGATAGTCAGATCCTCCTGCTTTGTCTCATGAACCTTTTGTCGCAATTCATATCTCTGAGCATAGTTTCCTGTTTGTGAATATGTTTGTGAAGCGGCATCCCAAATCTTCCTAGCTGTATCAAGGAGCAAATACCCTTGAGAAATAGTTGGTTGCATGGAATTTATTAACCAAGACATAATAAGAAAATTCTCGGATTTTCACTTGTTAAAGCTCGGATCTGTTGAAACTGGTTTTGTTGCTCCACCATCAAGGTATCCCTGCAAACCTCTTGCTTCGATGAATAATAAGCAAGACCGAGACCAAGCCATGTAATTTGTTCCATCTAACTTCACTGGACTAATCTGAAGTGAGGGGCTCTCTGAGTGAAAACTGAAATCGGTCTTCTTTCCGTCACCCATATCGTCAAAAAAATACTGTCAGACGTAGAGAAACACGTAGCAGCAGTGAAACACGTAAAAAAAAAGGGAAAAAATTCCAAAAAGGCAGAACTAGATCTGAGAAACCAGTGGGGTTGGGTTGCAACACCAAATCGAGGTCGTTGGAACCAGAAACTTCGACGGAACTCACCGAAAACAACTGCACGCGTCGGCGCGTGACAGACAGTCAGAAACTTTCATTTGTGCGTGTGCTCACGAGCGTGATTGGACACCGACGTGGTTTTGACGGAGGGTCGATCGGCGGTCCCTCTTCCTTCTTTGGTGGGTGGTGATGATCAACTCTCACTTCTGACGGAGCTGTTTGTAACTCAGACCCATTTTAGACAGAAATCCTTGTTGAAACACCAATTTCGCAGCAAGGCTCTGATACCATGAAGAAAAGGAAGAAAAAATTCTGTATTTCTTTCTATTATGTGCCATATATAATCCCTAAGCTAGGTATTTTATATACAAAGATCTCACTAGAATAGGAAACTAATTAATTAGGAAATTCTAGCAAACAAGGAAAGTAAATCAAGAATGTTAAATACAAGGATTTCAACAATACAATTACATCCAAACACATGTTTCAGTGATTGGATGCACTGGTGCTTTACATATAAAGTTATCAATGATGAATTAAAGAAAAACAGTGAATGCAGTAAATGGGTTCTTTTTAATTCTCTCTTTTGTGTTTCTTGATCACAGAATAGATGCTGAAGCGATTGATCTGAAGAACAAACTTGATCTAATGATTGGACTGGAGAAGTCATCAAATGAAGATCAGGACAAAGCATCTGATGGAACGTTTCAGGCAAATATAGAGGTGAGCTTGAGCATTGTGATTATCTTCCCTCGTGTTTTTATTCTGAATTTATAACATTTCTCTTAACTAGTGGTCTGCATGTTTATCTGATATTTCATTAGGTACTTGCAGTGCTTACATGCATTGTTAGATACAAAAATATACATTGCTCTTTGAAATATGAAATGAGATTGAAAATTGAGATTAAGCATTTTATCATTTTTATATGTGAGTGTTATGAGCTCGCGTAATGGATCGTGTCACAAGGCAATATACTATGTAATCTTCCTCAAGCAAGGGATTTGAGCCCTTGTTCTTATCACGTGATCTGCCTAGTTTTGTTGTATGAGAGAGATTCAACTCATCAAAAGGTAGCTGTCACCTTTGGACCGTATTAGAGAGAGCTCTAATCTCGTTTTTCTGGAAAAAATTCTTACTTAATTTGCTAATAGCAATCATACCTCTTTAAATAGAGGTTACAATGATAAACTAGGAAATTATAAAAATAGAAAGTTTAGTCTGCTTAGGAAACTAACTAAAAGAGATCCTATACTAATTAGGAATGTGTTTATTGAGTCCTATTTAAGCTAATAATCTAACTAATTCTCGGGATCCTTTACTATTTAGAAATCCATGTTTGATTGAATTCTATTTAAGCTAATAATCTAATTATTTAATTTTCATAATTTTCATATATGCCAAGACGTTCATAACGTTATTCCCCTCTAGATAGACAAGCTTGTCCTCAAACTGGTTTTGTCTCATGTTATTGAATAGATGAGTTTGGTGCGCTATCAAATTCCAACCAAAAAAGCCTCTGAAGATTTTGAAGAAAGAGAGTTTATTTCTTTGTGTTCTAGTTATCTCTATACAATTTCTATTCTATATATACACAAAAGATGGTTTTAATATGATAGTAATCTAAATAGAAAAAAACCTAAACTAGGAAAGATAATATTTTATTAATTACACAAATCTCAACACTTCCCCTCAACTCGGTGCAAAGATATTACACATGCCCAACTTGAAAATCAAAGGATGAAATAACTTGCTACTCAAGCCCTTTGTGAAAACATCAGCTAGTTGTTCTTCTGAAGCCACATAGAAAACTTTAGTGGAACCTTCAATTATCTTTTCTTTTATAAAGTGACGATCAATCTCTGTGTGCTTAGTTCGATCATACTGGATTGAATTATTCACTATATTGATGGCTGCTTTACTATTACAAAACAAGGATGTATCTGCTGTTTCAAACAATTTTAATTCTTTCATCACTCTACGCAACCATAGAAGTTCACAAATTCCTTGTGCCATGGCTCTATACTCGGCTTTTGCATTGGACCTAGCAACCACAGTCTGTTTCTTGCTTCTCCAAGTGACCAAGTTTCCACCAAGAAAA
>CANUEX010138961.1:0-25569 GCA_948099535.1 Jatropha multifida | reverse complement strand
GAGTCGTTAGCCACCTCGCTCTCTTCGAGCGGTGGCCGGAGAACGTGGAAGAGAAGAGGGAGGAGGCTGCTGCGCGAGAGAGAAAACGGGAGGAAGAGGAAGGGAGAGAGATGTCGGGGAGAGAGAAAAAGTTTTTTTTTTTTTATTAATTTATTAATTTATTTTATTTATTATTATTATTTATTTTAATTAAATGGTTTCGATTCAATTTGAACCGATTTGGTCTAACCCAACGATTTCGCCTAATTCCATTTGATTTAAGGATTTTTCGACTGAGTTAGACTATTTAAATTCGGTTTTCAATTCGGTTCGCGGCATAAAATATTATTTTTCGCCAATTCTCATTGGTGAAAATTTACAATTAAATTTTAAATACAAATTCTTTTAAAAATAAATTAACGGGTTATTTCAGATTTGGAACGAATCTGAATAGTAAATTTAATATCCGTATCGGGTTTTGATTCAGTTCAGCGAGCATTGGATACCTGGTGATCAAAGGACTTGAATGCATGACCTTTTGCATCTTTATTAACTTGACTTACCACCAAACTCATTATTACTTTTGTCTAATGTGCACGCACTTTGTACATTTATTAATAGATAAAATATTATTAGAAGTAATATAATTTTATTCATAAGTAAAATTTTAATAAAATTACGTAAATTAAATTATAATATCTTAATAAATTGAATTTAGTTTTTTTATTAAACAAAATTATATATATAGTATTCATGTCATATTTTTGTAATTTAATTGAATATTTTATAGTTTGATAATTATGAAATTTATTAAAAATATAAAAAAAGTTATTAATTGAATAAAATGCTAACAATGATAGGTCATATTTTTATAGTATTTTTTTAGCTTAATTTTTATTAGGAATTTTAGTATTTTTAATTACTTTAATTAGTTTTCATTTAGACTTATTTATATTTTTAATTAAGTTTATTTGATTCTTAATAAGCTTGATTTGAAAGATTTTTAACAGGAAAATAGTCAAAAATCGATTCAAAGAAGGTTGAAGCTGAAATTTGAAATTTAAAATTCAATATAGCCAAGTCAATGAAGAATATGGCCAGGCCATGTAACCTCCATGGCCGTGTCACAAAAAAAGCTGAAAACTCAACTGGGCTGAATTTAGTTATTTAGCACGCATAGATTTGAAACATGGCGTGACCTATGCATGGGACTACATGAGAATAACAAAAGGGATCACCTTAGCATTGCTCCAACCCAATTTGGTGAAATAAGACTCCCAATTAGGAAGGAATCTAACTCAAAATTAGTTTCCTACTTAGATAATATTTTCTCCTAATTAGGCCAACTAGTTTCCTACTCGGATTCGAAGACACCCTACAATGTCTATATAGAGAGAGATCATTACAACAATTATAAATGGAATGGGCTCATCATCGAATTTCGGATTTTAGATTTTTGTTCTACTCTTTTCTTAGTTTTTCTTTATTTTAAGATTTCGAACATTCAAATTGTGTAAAGAATTAAAGAAGTTGTCTACGCTATCCGTTGACTAGTTTTATCTCTAAACTTTTAATCTTGTTTTATTTTTTCATTATTCATATTGATTATGAAATTATTTTCAAGTTTAATTGAGTTTTATTTAATTACTATGTCGAACTAAACTCTCATACTAGGGATTTGATGTAGCTTAACTTCTACTCCAATATAATATTAGATTTGTTTTTCTTTGTTCAAAATATAATTTATTATTGAACTTAATATTTTCAAGCAAAGTTTCTCTCCTTGATTGATTTATTTCATTAATCACTATGTGAAGAAAGGTTTTTGATAAGAAAAAGGTAATAAAATACATGGAAATAATAACTTTATGCGAAAGTTATATGGTTTGACTCGTGAGAGGTTTTTATAATTTAACGATATTAGGTTATGAACTCTTAAACAAACCACAAAACTTAATGATTTAATTCATGTTAGGTTGCGCTATTAGGAGATAGGTAATTAGACGAGATTAAAATAGCTAATAATACATCAGGAGAGCTTGTTAGTGATTTAGGGTTGTTTCCCATACTTGAACAATTAAAATTGATTAACAAACGAATAAAATTAGATAGAATTAAGTGAACATATAGTAGCTTTTAAACCTTAATTTATTTACAATAATTATTCTTGTTTAAATTCTTTTCTATTATTTTTATTTTATTTTTACTTTTACAATTATTTTTTTTATTATCGTTTAAATAATAGTAGGTTAAGATAATTTTGGTACTTGATATATAATTTTCGTGAGACAATACTCTACTTACTTTTTATTATTTATTGCGATTTCGTATACTTGAGAAAAACTACTGTCAAGTTGTTGGCCTCGTTGTTGGAGATTGGCATTACCAATATCAATACTAATTATCCTATAATAAAAATTTTTTTAAGTTATTTATCAAGATCACTGTTAAACTTCTAATGATAATGATAATTAGATATTAATTTAAAATATGACTCGTGTGGAATTTAAAATCTAGATAGAATTTTAATAAATTATAATATAACTCTTATAAAATATCCACAATGAACTTAATTACAATTAGATTTTAATATACTTATACTTAGTATCATCATATATATCAATATATTTATATTTAGAAATCTAGTGTATATAGATTAAGATAGCCATAATTAATTATAACCTATTAAGTATATTATCTAATAAAAAATATTAAACTAAATACTTTACATATATTTTGTTATTACACTTACTATAATGTTTAAAGATAATTATAGTCTTCTAATTAATTAATAATAATAATAATAATAATAATAACTACTTTTCTATCAAAACGATCTAATTATAATGTAGGAAGTTTAAATGAACCCACAATCAAAATTACGTCGTTTTAAACTAGGGTTAGATTTTAATCATAGAAAAAGAAATTTTTTCAAGCAACTCAATCGCAAATTTATTTTCTCCTCTCCTCTCCCTCCTTTCCTCTCCCTTCCCCGTGCCATTCCCTATCTGCGCTGCACTTCTACAATGAAGACCTTAGGACTCGTTTTGCTTATTTTCTCGTCTCCCTCCTCTTCTCTCCCTTCCCTGCGCCGCTCTTTATCTGCTATGCAATTCTACATTAAAGACCTTCTCGCTCTTTTTGTTCTCATCGCCTAGCCCTCCCATTTTCCGCAATTCTATTGCCACAACTACAAATTCATCCTTCATCTTTTTTAGTTCATTCTCAATTTTTTTTTCATTTTGCTTCTATCCTTTTTCTTTTTTTTAATAAACACAAATAAACAGACAAGGATTGTGAATTGTTGAATTAATTTATGGGTTCAGCTTTTTTGTACAAAATATGAAATCTCTACATGCAAAAAATAGAAAGTGCTTCTACTTGATAAATGATGATGATTTGCTTTTACTCTTAATTTGTTGATGTTTTCATAATGTTATAATTGATTAATTATACCAATTTATGAATGACCATTATACAAGGGATTTTAGATTTGAGGAATTGTTTGGTGTATTGAATAAATGTGATTAAATGGTTATTTAGCGGATTCGGGCAATATGCGGGTATTTTTAAATGGATTTTAGACGTCTTTGGGTATTTTTGATTTATTTCTTAACGAATTCGAGATGGATTCAGGTAGTTCAATTGTTAATGGATTTGGGGTCGGATAGTTTGTTTTGCGGGTACGCACCTTACTGCCATCCCTATGCATGAGAGGTCTTACGGAGAGGAGAAGTGGACTACACAATAGAGATAACCTTTATTTTTGATAACATTCGTCAAATTGATTATAACTTTTGTGATTAAAAGAAATCGGCCTAACTTTCAATTTTATCCTAAATTTTTTAAATCGTTGCAATTTCACTCTAAATTGACCTTGGTACCATGGACACCTTGAACTTATTAAATTAGTTGCAATTACACTTCAATTTGCTTTTAGATTGCAGTTGCACCCTAAAAGTGAATAACAACAGCCTAAACTTGTCAATTTGTTGCAATTACATCCTTAAAGCAAATTAAGATTGAAATTTTAATTAAAATAAAGTAAAAAAATGGATTCCACGCCCAGATATTTAAATAATAAATAATAAAATTAAATCCAAGTATTCATAAAATAAATAATAAAAAAATCAAGATTGAGTATTTGATTTTAAAATGAACCAATTTTAAGATGTAAAAATAATAAATTAGATATTAATTCATATATATATATATATATATATGAAAGCTGAAACAAAGAGAATATTTGAAAGCATTCTCTTTGTTCAACATTTTATTTTTTTTTTATAAATTTTTAAAATTTTTCTTTATTTTTCTATATTATGATTGGATGATTTAAATATTTTAATTAATAGTTTATTATAAATTATCCATATTAAATTACTTAAATTATTAAATTTTATCTATATATAATTGTAATTATCTATCCATCCTTAAAATACGTTATTTGAATTGTTTAAATTATAAACTATCTAAAATTTAACTCAATTTTTAATCCAATATTCTATTTTTAGAAAAATTCAAATTTTTCTTTTATTTTTTCTATATTTTAATTGGTCAACTTACTTAATTTTTTATTTAATATAATACTGTTAATCAATAATATTTAAAATATAATATAATCATCTAACCTAATCCAACTAAAATTTTAATTTTTAAGTTTTTGAATTTTAATCCACTAAAATCTTAATTTTTAACTTTTTAAATTTTATATAATCTCTACCTCCTTCAACAATTCATGTTATTACTCATTTCGTACCTATAAAATACAAACTATTCCTTCTCAACATCACCGCGCCCATAAAACAATAGCAACTTAATATAACTAAAATTTTGTCCATTATTGGCTAGGTTAGTTAACTTTTTTTGTTCATGCTTTAGCTTTTTTTTTTTTTGTTTTCTATTTTTCCTCTATTTCAATTTTTTTTGGATACAAAAGGAGGGAGAGAGCCAAAGATAAAATCAGTCTTAGCTCATCACATGCACAATCCTGGGCAATGAGACACCTTGTAAATCCTTACGAAGCAAAAGGACAATAGAACTAAGTGGTTCGACAAGAACATAGAGACCCTCTGCACCATCTTCTATTTCTATTTAATGCAATTACACCCTTAAAGCAAATTAAGATTGAAATTTTGATTAAAATAAAGTAAAAAATGGATTTCATACCCAAATATTTAAGCAATAAATAATACAATAAAATCCAAATATTCATAAAATAAATAATAAAAAAATTAAGATTGAGTATTTGATTTTAAAATGAACTAATTTTAAAATGTAAAAATAATAAATTCAATATTAATTCAAATTAAGGTGTAATTACAAATAGATTGATAAATTCTGGATGTCGGATGAAATCGTAAAAATCGAACTTTCAGTTGAAATTAAAGGTTAGGCCAAAGAAATCCAACACCTAACAATTTAACCTTAAACATAAATTAATTATAATTATATCTCTTTGCCTTAATGACATTCTTTAATTATAATTGTGTAAATGCAACTACATGAAATTAGGTGATTAAAATCAAGGTAAAATTATAAACGTGTCTCAACATTATGCCAATAATATCTACTCTATCCCCATATTTTTTAAAATATACTATTTTGTCCTTATATTTTAATTCCATTCAACTATTCTAATATTCCGTCAATATTTTCGATTTTTGCCATTAAATATAAAAGAAAAGACTAAATACCCTCTATCTTGTTTTCTTTTTTTCTTTGTTCTCTCTCATTCTCTCTCTTTCTCAGTATCCAAATCCAAAAATTTTCTTAAATAATCGCCATAAATTTTAACCTATTATTCTCTACTATTCATAAGGTCGGAGGAAGCTCTTGGTTGACAGCTATTAAAAGTGCATTCAAGTTCCCTACAAAAGATAATAACAAGAAAACTAGTAGAAGGAGAGAAGACCATGATAAAAAATAGGAAAAGGTTCAACTTTTTTTATTTTAATATTTTTTATTTCAAATTTAATTTCTTCTCTAAAATTTATTTCTGGGTTCTATGCAGAAAAGAGGAAAAAGAAGATGGATTCAAAAATCAGATTTGATTTCGCTTCCACCTTAAAAACCGAACAATTGAAAGGGTGAGATTTGCAACTAAAAACTCACTTTGATTTTCTGCAAGTGAAATTATTTGTCTTGATTTCGTTTAATAATAGATATATTTCAGTTGGTTGATTAAAAAACATGTATGGTAGAAAACACAAATTTAATAGGGAGATAAGGCTATTTGTATCTTTTTAAAAGCCTTTTAATGGAAAATATTACAAAAATTGACAGAATGTTAAAATAGTTGAACAGAATCAAAATATAAGGACAAAATAGTGTATTTTAAAAAATACAGTGACTAGATATTATTTACATAATATAGGGACTCGTTTATAATTTTTCCTAAAATCAAATATTTCTATCTCTATGATTCAAAACTAATTATTATAAAAATAATCCGAAATTGAACCAACTTAATTAATGATTCAAGAAAATGAAAAAGGACAGAAATCTCAACATATTAATAACATTTATCAGATATTAGATTAAATCAAAACAGACATCATTCCTAAACCCAACTGTATGTATTAAACCTAAATTTCAGATCCAGCATTAGAAATTTAATTTTTAAAAAAAAACTATAGAAAATTACCCAATTCGATGTCTTTTTTTTCTTTAATTTCCTCTAGGAGCAGCAACTCCTCCATTCTTGACACTAGCATCCATCATCTTTCGAAATTCTTCAAAACTGACACATCCATCTCCATCCGAATCAACGCCCTTAATCATCTGAACACAATCGTCCACAGTGCACGACATCCCCAACCGAGTCAAGACCTGGTGCAACTCACTAGACGAAATAAGACCATTCTTGTTCTGATCATACAGATCAAACGCGTCTCTCAACTCACTCTCAGCGCTACTGCCGGAACTGGAGCGGCAGAGATGAGCAAACTCCTCCAGATTTATAAATCCATCTTTGTCGGTGTCAACATCATCCATCACGCGATCTAGCTCCGCGATTGTGTAAGTAGAGCCCATGGCTTTCAAAACTCCGCCGAGCTCGGCGGTCGAGATCTTGCCGTCGCCGTTGGTATCGAACTGGTCGAAGACTTTTTTTATTTCCTTCATGTCTTGGAGATAGAGAGCCATCGTTATGCGTTGCAATGGAGGAAAGAAAGATCTGGTTGTGTAAATTATAACAAGGACAGAGAAGAGGGAATTGCTGTGAAAACGTGGAACAGCGCGAGTGGAGGAGAGTTAAACGCGTTTGGTCAACAGAAAAAAAAAGGTACGGAAAAGTAATTAAAGTGACTTTGGGGGGTCAATTATTTTGGCGGTTATATTCAGCGTTTAACCAGTGTTGCCAAACATTGAATAGTATGAGATAAATTATATTGAATACATGTGGAATTTCCTAATTAAAGTTTTAAGTCAAAATTTATTATTTTTAAATTAATTTAGAATATAAACTTTTAAGTCTATAATTAATTTATTTCCTAAAGTTTAGAAACCTAGAAAAGAGATTCAATCACATTATCTAAAAAAAGTAATTTCAAATTGATAATAAAGATAAAGAGATAATTGAAATTATTTCATCTTTAATGGATGTCATTTTTGTTGAATTGTCATTTCAACTCGATGACGAACAGTGATTTATATTAAGAAAGAATGAATAGAGATAAAGAGAGATTGAAGTTAGTTCATATTTGGTAAATTTCTATATTTGTTAGGTTGCCATTATAACTCATAAGGAAAAAAAAATTCTTCTAAGAGGCTAAATGAATTAGAATAACATCATTGACTATACAATAAAGTAATTCACTTAAAACATCTTGATATAGCATTTTGTATCAATTGAGCCCCATTTTAACCTTAACCCTTAGACACCATAATTTGAAAGGTCGATAATAATTGTACCTTAATTTAAAATCAAGCTTTATGACTTGGCTGGTTTCTTGCCTTGTGGTGCCATTAGATTTTAAGAGAGAGAGATGATGGTATGGTTCTAACCGGGAAGGGGAGGGTAGTGTTCTCCACATGGGTTGTTTTGAAAATGGGTTAATGGGTAGGTTAATTAACCCTTGGGTTAGTCTCTGGGTTCCACAATCGAATTGTTTATTATATTTTTAAAGCCTGATTTTAAATTAGGTATAATTATTATTAACTTTTCAAATTGGGGTGTTCATGGAGGTAACGCTAAAATGGGTAGTGACTAACACAAAATGCTAAGTCAGGTTTTCTAAATGAATTTTTCTATAACAAATAATAATTTCTTTTTACTCATCAAATTGTTGAAAACTCTTATGGTTGGGAAGATTCAAACTCGAGAACCTTTTCTCCATTCTTACATAATCAAAGTAAATCAAAAACCTAACTTCCTGTGAGCAAGCTAATCTCGAGAAGTCCTAATCTCGCTTCTTGGTGCTCAAAGCGGGTGTTGAAACTCCTTCAAGTTGCATTAGTGATGACTCTTTCTCTAGATTCTCCTCGAGGTCCTCGTCACGATCTTCTTTAGGGTTTTTTTCAGGGACTTCTTTAGGGTCCTCCTCATAATGTGGCTCCTCAAGTAATTGGCTATCTTTAAAATATTTGGCGGGGTCCTCTTTCATTTCTGATTTCGACTCAGGGATGAGGCTGGGATGCTCTTCTCCTTCCTCTTTGGACTCAACGTCGTCTGCGTCATCCTCTGCAAATGTAATTGGATGGCCCTCGACATTACTTTTTCTATCCCGGAAGTAGTAATATCCGTCGAATTTGGCAATGATCTTCATGGTGATAAGAGCATTCATAATTATTTCTTCTCTTTCTCCCTTTCCAGGAGCTCTCTCATCATAATCAATTCCAACCATGCTAAGGCAATTTAAAATGAAGGTTATAAGTCTTCTAACAACAATCGTAATGTGATTGTCGTCGAGAAGGGTAGCAAAATGATTAAACAAGTATCAGAATATGATCATAACTTATATTCTATCAGAATGGCATCGAAACTAAGCATGCTCATCTTACAGAATAAATCAGATCATACAACAGATTCACACTAAGTATAATAGAGCCCCAAAATTTATATTTCTTGCTTATTCAGAATGTTTCACAAATAACTTTGTCTTTCTTTATTTTGCTTATAAATATCATAAAATATAATTTATATATGACTTGATACTGATATTCATATTCAATTAATATCCAAATACTTAAACAAAAGCACATTGACATATTTCATTTTACAAATACTGCTCAAACATTCAATCATAGTCACCTTTCAAACAATAGATATAAGTGGCTAATATTCTTTTTTTCATAAACATATAATTTCTAATCAACTCAAAAAAATCATTCAGAAATCATCTTGTATAAAATCACATATCTTTCTTTTAAATCCATAAAATGATATTCCATAATTCATTTAAAGAAATAGATCATTTCGTAAAATATTTATGAAATTAAAAATATTTTTAACTTTAATTAAAATAGAAAGTTAGTATTGCACTAACTTGGCTTGCAAGGTTGCACTAGCCTTTCTTTTTTATTTATCAACTCTAATCCACCTTTGTGGTTTATCCCAACCTACAATCAAATTATATAATTTATTTTAGTTCTTTGTTTCCTCTCTTTATTAATGTATAAAATTTTCTTATTCTTATTTTCTTTTAGTTTATATTTACATTTCTTTTTACTAAATATCATAAACTTATATTCTTAATGAAATCAATTGATTTAAATCATTCATGAATTTATTTATTATTTCAATTCCATATATCTTTAACACATAATTAAATTTATTATTCACTTTAATAGTTAAAAAAATTCATTTGGTTCACTTACTTTCTTTTATTAAACTATACTTTATAAATCATTTGGCTAAACTAAATTTTATCTAAGAGAGTACCTTTTATTTCTCAATTAACTTCGGTAATTTCTTTTTAATTATAATATATAACAATTGCTTAGTTTGTTCATTAAAATCAAATTACATACATCTTATTTATTTTATAAACTAAATATGATAAAGTTTTATAATCAAACATTCTAACTTCCTAATTTTGCTTTCCTTTAGAATACCATTTAAAATTCTATTTTCAACTAACTTATTAAATTCAATTAAATACAATTTAACTTGCATTTATTTAATTAATTTATTTCTTCCGTCGTCATTCCCAACCTGCGCAATATCTTTAAATTAAATTTTCAATATTAATTTTGCCTTATTTATAATTTAACAGTCTAAATTTAAATTACATAATTAACTAGTTATTGTCATTAGAATTCAAAATTTATAATTTATTAATTTCTCCAAAATTTAATTGCTCTATCCAATTTATACAACAAACTTCCATATATTTCACTTTAATCTTTAATTAAACCACTTTAATCCAAATTACTCAATTATTTCTCAATTTGAAATCTACACTGAAATAAAACTGAAATGTAAACTATACTGATAAAAAATTGGACTTGGGATTTGGATTTAGTGTGCTAAATGCAACATTCTGCCCCCGAGTGTCTCGCTGGACTGCCGCAGCTGACGCCGTGCATGGTGGCCGGAAAAACTCAACAACTCAAAATTTCACAAAGTTATACCAAAGTGTTCGAAACTCCCTGCAGAACCCAAATTCGATGCTAGTTTGTTGAGCTTGTAGCTCGTTTGGCCAAGATGGACCCGACAGTCTCTAAGCCACCATCTTCTATGGCGTTTCCATCTTCCAAGGCTCGTTGCCTGAGTTGAGAGAGGGGAAAGAACCGCCTGAGGAAGGGGAGTCTACTAGTGCCAGCCCTTCAAGCTCAAACTGCCCGGAACGACATGAATTGCCGGAGCTCGAGGAGAGAGAACTGTCGATGGGATTAAACTTGATTTGCGCCACTAGAGGTCTGATCGGAACAAGAGAACACTGGAATAAAGACCAACGACACTAAACGAGTTGATCGGTGCCACAATCTCCTTGAGAGGTGGTCGCAGGTGGCTGGGAGGAAGAGGAGGCGCTGTGATCGGGGAAGATGAGAGAGGCAAGAGTAAATTTCTCTCTCTTCTCTCTATTATTATTATTATTATTATTATTATTATTATTATTATTATTATTATTATCATCATCATCATCATCATTATTATTATGGCCTAATGCATGAATCTGCCCTTGAACTTTTAGCGTTGCTCCTAGTGGCTCCCTGAACTTTGCGAGGGTTCTATGATGACCCTGGACTTCAAATTCCTTCAGTAACAGTGACCCTGGCCACATAGGAAAAATGGAGCGTGAACTCAAACGCAAGTTGGAGAGTGACGGCTTGTTATCTAAGCCACGTCTACCACTTCAGTTGTCCAACGTGGATAATAAAGAATGGGAAAATTTTTTAGTTTGAAGAGAGAGAAAGAGCTTTCTCTTTCCCAATGTTTATATCCGTTGGTGATGAAGGAGAGACCTTAATCTCTCTTCTTTTGTTTCAGAAGAAACCGATCCTTTAAGAAGTTAAAGTAGTACCGAAAAGCGATAAATTGAGTAAAAAAACTTGCTGGAAAAAGAGAAGATTTGGTCACCACATCCAAAATCTAGGGTTTTCAATCGTGATGGATTATCGACTTGATTACCCAATTCCAGAGTGTAATTGTGGGCAAACTGCTCGATTGAAGATCTCATAGACAAAATCGAATCCTGGACGTCGATTCTTTGGGTGTGCACAAGATGGGGTAAGCAAAGTTAATCTCATTGTATCACATTTTAATAATTAGGTGGTAAAAGTTAATGTTTTTTTGCTTGTTTTCTTGTAGAGAGTTGTGTCTTGCAATTTCTTTAAGTGGCATGATCCGCCAATGCCAGAACACAGTCAACACGTGATTTTGACACTATTGAGGAAAATAAAGATGAATGAGGAAGAGAAGAGGAAACAGAGGAGGAGATTGTTGAAATTAATCCTTTGGGTTTGTGGCATTATATTGCTGTCTGTTATGCAAGACATGAAATGTTTGTTGCCCTGGTAGGTTAGGAAAATATTAGTGCAGTTATTGTATTAGGGAAATGGTCATTATAATGATGAAAATAGTGGTGAGAATTAAGAGGACTTAATTGATTTTGTGGAATTGAGGTGTGACTTGAAATGATACCCACTATGTTGTTTTTTTGTGGAAATTCGATTTTGTTGCAAGCCACTGCACCACAATGTACGTGTTCTTATTGGAATGGAATGAAATGTCCTATTACTTATGAAGTGTTATTGTCAATTGTCTTTAAAAAACACAACAATGAAAAATGTTATACAAATTGAATTTTAATCTGGAAGACACATAAATAAAGAATAATGGTTAAAATATAAAATTGAAATGAGATATAAATTAATAGAAAATATTAAGTTATCATTAAGTGACAAAATAATTGTTCAAACATTCCTTATACTGTGGGAATGTTTTACTCTGACCCAAGAAGCATAAATAGGCGAAATTTTTACAAAAAATAAACCAATTCACAGTTTCTAGATTTCCATACAAAATTCTAAACTAGTCCTACCAACTACAGAGGTGGGTTGTTGGTAGATTGTGAAGCTTGACTACTTCCACCTTCCTTGAAGCTTGGAAATGTTGATGGTGTACTGCTAGATCTTTGTGCATGTGCTTTGTGTCATTGCTGCTTGAGCTGTCTCGCTGTAACCGCATTTTTTCCTTTCCACTTCAAAGAAGGTGGTTTGAATCCCAAATCTCCAGTCACAATAGCTGAGCTCCTAACTCCTTTTGGTGCTGTAACAATTTTGGAGGCTGCAGTGACTGAAGACTGCAAAATACAAGAAACCATTACATTAACAACTTAAATCATTACACCAGCAATGCAGAATCTTTAAGAACATAATAACCAAATTACACCAGCAACCACACCTTACAACATTAGACTAACAATAACTCTTTAACCATTACACCAAGAATACAAAATTACTTTTGACATTCAAAAGTATAGTATATCTGGTATGTTGAGAGACCTGATGTTTCATTAATATATACACCAATACCTTTAGGGATACAATTCCTCTTTGCTTGTGAACTTGCAGTTGGTTCTTGGAATCTTTTTTGGTTCCAAAAAGAGCATTTCCATTAGTTGTGCCTCTGCCTTGCCCTGTACAAACTCCTCTTCCATTTCCTCTCCCAGTACCTCTGCCATTTCCTCTCTCAGCTGCTTTGGCATGTCCTCTTGCACTTCCTTTGCTGTTTTCCCTACCACCAGAGTTGTCATTATTGCCTTGATCAATAAATGCCATATTTCCTCTTCCAGCACCCCTTTCATTACCAATTGAAGCACCCCTTGCCATATGACTCAAAATTGTGGAAGTACTTCTCACTTCTGTGTTTGTCAATCATGTCATTCAGCCAGTAACAAATCATGTCATTGAATATTGTTGAGTTAATAGCCAGATTGTTATGACAGTTTGAATTCAAACTAGACAGCTTCGTATTTTAGAAAAAAATCCTTCCAATCAATATGTAAAATAATAATTTATTAAAATAAAATTTGTTACTAAAAAATTGAAAAAAAAGGAAAAAAATTGCATCATAACTATATATTAGTTCCAAAAAAAGAACTGTGTAGTAGTGTTTCATCTGATCATTGCACAAATGATAATATAAAATCTTATTAGCACTAATAAATAACTGCCTGTAATAAATTATTCTCCTAAAATAAAATAATTTAATAATTAAAATTATAAGAATCCTTTTTTTAGTATTAGAAAAAATGGCAAGATGAAATTTAAAATTCCTTTCTTTAAGAATCCTTTTATTTAAAAGTTAAAAATTATAAGACTCCTTTTTATTTGAAATTTAATATTTTATTTTTACTGTTAAAATTTCCACTCTAAAGTGAAATTGCAAATAATTTATACCAATGAATTGGGAAAATGCCTAAAACAGAAATAAATGTCCTTTCCTGCCTAAGATACTTATTGCTAGCATAACATGAATTTAAGAAAACTTATCATGGATAAGTTGAGCCATTACCAAAAATCCATTAGCCTCTGCCTTTGAGTCAGATAGCCCAAAAATATTTTTAGGATTGAATCCCAAACATGAAATCGATCAAATTAAATAGAAATTCTAGCAAGGGGATGAGGCTTCATATTTATTTCTGTCAATTATATACCTCTTTGAAATGGATTGGTTGGAGTTGAATTTGTAGATGGACCACCAACTAGATTGCTGCATCTTGCTTCAAAATTGTAAGAGTTGATACATGTGAATGGAAAGTTGATGTTGAAGGAGTTGCTTCTGGAGTTGCCTGTGGAGTTGGCTGTGATGGATCTGCTGCAGAATGTTGGGAGGACTTTGTTGGGAAGCTTGACATTAAAATGCAATATGTAATCAACCACATGTTTAACAAATATTACATAACAATATAAATATATTTTAACTGAATTATTACCTGTGGAGGTGTTTTTCCTTTGAAAGGGCATCCTCTTGCATTATGCCCTTGTTGTTTACATTTCCCACAAGTCATAACAACACCCTTTCTACTTGCTTTCCCTATCTTTTTTTTAGGTTCATCTTTATCCCTCCTTCTTGAAAGCTTCTTTCTTCCTGGTTTTTTCCTCTCAATTATTGGAGGATGGACAAATGGATTATTGGATTCAGGCCACATCTTGATTCCCAACACAGGTTGAATGCAATTTTCATAAGCCTTTAAGTATGTACTTTTCCTATACCAATGAGCTACATAATTTTCTGGTTCAAGTTTTCTGTGGAACATAGCACAAATGGCATGTGCACATGGTATACCCTTTAACTCCCATGACCTACAAGTGCATCTCATTACTCTAAGGTCAATTACATGTTCCCATTCTCCCTCAACAATCTCAAATCCATGATGGCCATTCCATCTTGGTGTACAATGCATTGCAAAAATTTTATTGCTTTCTAAGGTATTCATAGCAACAGGTGATATGTCACTAATCCAAGTACTTATAAATTCCCTCATTGTTTTATTTCTCTCCATCATATCTGTCCTAATTTCCTCACACATACTAATAATTGACTTCATTCTAGCTCCTAGGATTCTTCCATTGAAAGTTTCAGGCATATTATTCTCTACAACATCGCATTGGAAATTAGGACTGAAATAGGCCCTACACCAAGTGTTAGTGTTATAGTACAACAAGTCCTCAACTATCCCTTGACCCAACTTTGCCATTTGTTTGAGTTTTTCCTTTAATAAGGCCTCATACGGAGCTCTTGCAACCTCCCAAAACTTTTTCCTTCTCTCCTCACCCCTCCACTTTTTTTATCAATTAACCCAAATGTGTCTAGCACACATTCTATGCTCCACCTCAGGTAGTTCTTGTCCTATTGCTTTATCCAAACCCTTGAAATTAAGCAAATTAAGAATTAAGTACATACAATTATTGGAAACAGCAAGTATAATATGACACTTAACCATTATATACATTAATAAGTAAGAAAATTGATGAAGCACAATTGAAATTGATAAATAAAATTTGAAATGTTACCTTTTGCATATCTGTGACCACTGTCCAGCCTAATCCAGTAATGATTCCAAGGTCTTGCTTTAGGGTTGATATAAACCATATCCAGTTCTTGGTATTCTCAATATCAACTACTACCCATGCTATTGGAAACATTTGGTTGTTTCCATCCTTTGACACAGCAACTAGAAGCTGCCCACCATAAGGTCCCTTTAAAAAACACCCATCCAAGCCTATGATAGGCCTACAACCTATAAGAAATCCCTGCTTCAAAGCCTGAATGCACATGTAAAACCTTTTGAACCTCTGTGTACCATCTTCAAGTCTCTTGCATTTAGCAAAGCATGTTGAACCAGGATTGGATCTCCTAATCTCATCACAATAGTCATGTATTTTTGCAAATTTCACAGTATAGTCACCCATTGCAGCACTAAGCACCTTGATCCTAGCCCTTCTTGCAACTGATTTACTAATATGAACCTGAAGTTGATCCTTGCATAGATTTTGTATGTCTCTAATTTTTATCCCTGGCTGTGATAAGATCCTATCTCTAAAGTGCCTAGCAATGAAAGATGAATTGCAAAGTTTGTTTCTATTTCACCTGTAGCATCTATGGGTTGGGATGTATGTCTTAATTGTAAAGTTCTCAGAAGTAGAATCCTTTGAAGCAAAGAGACGCCAAGGACAACCTTTTCTACACTTGGCCCTAATTCTAGTAGGATCATTAGGCCTAATTGTAAGATCCACACCCCTAACTACAACATATTTACTCAGTGCCTCTCTGCATTACTGCACATTTACAAAAATCATTCCAAGTTCCCAGTATGGAACAATTGTGCTGGGGTCATAGTGCAATCTCCTCTCCCTTCTATTCAAAGAGTTGGTTCCATCATCTTCATCCTCTTCACCATCACTTATCCTACTGTTAGGATCTGAATTGTGTGGGTATGGTTCATTCCCCCCTGTCTTACTTAAAAATCTGTCATTCAAGTGCTCTTCACCCCTAAATCCATAGTTTGCACTTGTCTCTCGTAGAGGTACATCTACTGTTTCTTCTCTAGCTGGTGCTCTATTTCTCCTTTTGAATTGCATAACTTTCTCTTTAGCTGACCTCAACTCATCATTTACATCACTATCATTCTCTACATCTTCTTCCACAACATCAGAAGCTTCATCATCTGCTTCACTACTGCTTTTTTCAATAGTGTAATCTTCATTTGCACTATCATCAGCCTCATTGCTATCAGAGTCATTTGCTGGAGCAACACTTATGTTCTTGCCTTTTTCCACATTTGCCCTTTGCCTTAAATGGACAACACTCTTATTTCTATTATTTTCCTCATTTTAAGGTGGTCCCCCCTTGCTATTATAATTCTGCCCCTCATTATTATTAATATTACTGTCACTGCCTATCCCATTCACATCTCCATCATTTGCATTAACTCTCTCTCCTACTTGTGCACTGCCTATGTCATTTACATCTCCCTCATTTGCACTCACACCTTCTTTTAACATTTGACTGCCTACCCCACTAAATTGTCCTTGATTTGCACTAACTCCATCTCTTAACCCCTCACTGCATATCCCATTTACTTCTCCCTCGTTCATATTAGCTGCAGCTTCTAACCCCTCATTATCGTTTTCATTCACATTAACTCCCTCTGCTAACCCCTCAGCATTTACTACATTCTCTTGGCCATTCCCATCCCCTCCATCATACTGTAAAGTAGGGAATTCGATTACATCTAGTAAGTCCACTAAATGCTCAATAAACAGATCCATAGTTGCACCATTTTCAACTACACCAAATGCATGAACTACATCATCATCACAATCAAGCCATTGGAAATACTCCACTTCTCCACCAATGTACCACCTATGGTATATTTTATCTATATTACTATAACCAAATACCCTGCCACGTGATTCCAATTCAACCAGGGAAACACAATCACAATCAATCCCTTCCTCATCAAAACTAACTTGCCCCCACAATAAAATGTTTAATTGGAAAATACTCAAAATAACCACCATGAAACCACCTCAAATACACTATTTTATCTCCCATCCTGGAATTTAATGTAATGTAGGATTAACAACCAAAATTCACAAAAAAAAAGACAAAGGACATATCTCCCATCTTGGAATTGAAAAACAATTGCTTTATTATATTACAATGGTTATGTTGGACATTATTCGAAACATGAAAAAAGGACATCTTTTTCCCAAAATAACAAAAAACGCACACGTGCAACACTGACATGTACAGTTAATGACAAACCCTAAATGAACTGGGAATAAAAACTCCTGCATTTCACTCAAATAATAAGAAACCCTAGAATTGAAAAAGAAGGCAATGTGTTAATTTTACACTCATTTTCAACCTTTACCATTATTTGAAAATTGAAGCTTTACTAACCTTTGAACAAATCCCCACAAAAGTCAATTTTCTTCTTCCCAATGCAGTGTCACCAGAACGTGCATGGAATATTCTTCACAGAACGCATGGAAGCCACTCAAAGAATGGGTAATATATTATGAGATGGCTTTCTCGTGTCCAGTATTTTTCGAGCTTTTGATAGACAAAAACAGAGAGAGAGAGAGGAGGGAAAACGAAAATAGGGAAAGAGAGAAAGGGGGGAGATAAAATTTGCATAATCAACATTGCCTTTTTCGACGTGGAATTAATTGAAAAAACATGTGCCATTTAAAAATCCATGTCATTGCGCGTGTAAAACACTCCATTTTTCCTACGTGGCCAGGGTCACTGTTACTGAAGGAATTTGAAGTCTAGGGTCATCATAGAACCCTCGCAAAGTTCAGGGAGCCACTAGGAGAAACGCTGAAAGATCAAGGGCAGATTTATGTATTAGGCCTTATTATTATTATTATTATCATCATCATCATCATTAGTATTGGCTGAATATATAAATTGACCCTGTACCTTGTGCAAAAAAATCTTTTGGCCCCATCAACTAGTTCTTTCATAATTTATGCACGCCTGACTAGAGACAGATTGCCTGAGTGCAACAAACGCGCGCTGACATGGAGAAACATCATTTCTTGACAGTGTATAAATAAAAAAAAAATAAGTTTAGGGGGTCAATAGGTCATTTTGTGTAAGTACAGGGAGCAACTTATGCATTTGTCGATGATGTGACTGCCACATCATGCAATCCTAGCAGCCCAACTCGCTAATTTGGCGAGTGTATATCACGCCCTAATTTCTTACGTGGCTAAGCATGCATAAATTACAAAAGAACTAGTTTAAAGAGCCAAAAGGTCATTTTGAAAGTTGAGAGGGCCAAAAGACTTTTTTGCGCAAGTATAGGGGCTAATTTATGTATTTGGCCCATTAGTATTAACATTCTTACTAGGTTTTACTACTGTGCAGAATGGAAAATTTCTGTACCAATACAAAAACAGTAAAATATTTACACGTGGAAAAAAGAAAATATAAATTTTATGTTAACTTATAATAATGGGTTGCTTTACTGGTTAAATTTTATTTTTTATTAACTAAATTGATATTTTCTAGAGTTAACGTTATTTCACTCTTTATCGTTCTCTATAGTTCCATTATGCTTTGATCCTACTTCTATCTAACAATTACTTCAATCTTTATAACCTAAACACTTCTTTCAATTTCCTTTCACCGCTCGATAAACTAATTTTCTCATTTGATTTATTGAGAATCAGTTGATTAAGGTTTGAAGTTGAAGATCATTGCCATATTTGATTGTCTAATTAAGGTTAGTTAACTATCTCATTTTGTTATTTAGTGTTGTGGTGTTACAACATGCACCATAGGTGTTTGTTAAAATGCCTCTTTGAGATTAGTTGAATTTACTCACGAATGAATATATTTTTGTTAAGCAAATAATTTGTAGTTTCTATTTCACAAAGTTTCATATGGAGTATTAAAAGAATTACATAGTGTAATCAAATAATTTCCATTTGTTTTGCTGGAAGTAGAGTGTGTGGCTTTCACGGATTGCGTGTTTGTGGGCTCCGTATGGCTTCATTTAGCAATATATGATTTTCGATTTATGTTGTGGTATCTTTGATTGGTTTTGTTGCTTGGTTATTAGGTATTAAAACAAGGAATATATTTCACTTTCTTGAGTACTAATTCTTGCAGAAAGATTGGGCACAAGTAGGATCCCATTCCATCTTAACATAGCTTAACTTAGAAATTTGGAAAGTTTTTTGGTTTTTATTTTTTTATCTCAAAAATTGCCCATTTCCCTATTTTCTTTCCTTTGGTTGAAATGCGCTTGTGTTCCCTTAACTTATTTTTAGTTTCAACATATGGTTGGGTATTATATTTTAACAAAGCAGGACCTACCTAACTAAGCACAATAAAACAAAATTAAAGCAAAACTAGATTTAAAATTTATAGTCACTGCCGCAATTATTTATTTGACAGTAATAATCTTTTTTTTTGTTAATTAATTACCCTTTCCTCTTCCTTGCTCCCACCAATGGACAAAATCTATAGTGTTGCCATGAAAATTCTTTATATAAATCCCTTTACCTTTGGCAATCCAAAAGCAATCAACATCCCAATTTTTAGATTTACATTTACTCAACGGAGATTTATTGTCACGAGTACTTCAAGACTAACATGACAGTGATTATCTAGTGCCAAATAACACCAAAAGAGCGTTTTTCTAAAAAAATGTAACTGAAACTTCCAAGAAAACTCAGACCTAACTCTAATATTATGGACACCAAGATCATTATCTTCAGATTTGCAATGTGCGAGTAAGATCTTGTTATTTACCAAATTGTTGACAATATAAATTTTGACTAAAACAGAGATGGTAAAAAACGAAAAGAAGGAAAAAATTTTATTGCAAGTTGATATCCATTACATTATTTATTTGAGAACTGCTGATGTTAGTTAATAGTATTCTAAATTTTGTGTTCCTAACCACGTACATCTGTGTGTTGATTAGCAAATTTTAAATAACCCCATCATCTTGGGCAATCCAAATGCAATATGCTCTGAAACTCCAATGAGTAAATTCACATCTATATTTAATAAACTTGTCATAGCAAATACCGTGAGACTAACATGAGAGTGACCACCTACATCCAAATAACACAAAAAAAGGGTACTTTTATTGAAATTTTCATGAAACTTCCAAGCAAAATCAGTCCCAACTCTAATATTATGAATTCCGAGATTATCATCTCTAGACTTGCAATGCACAAGTTATATCTTATTTTTGCCCAAATTGTTGACAATGTGTATATGAAATTTTGTTATGAACCCAGGAGCTGGTTTGGATAAAATTTGAGAGGCTGAAGAGGGAATTGTTGCTAATTTTGAAGCCAAAATGAGTAGAACAATGCTATGTTGATTTTGAGAAAGCTCATTAGGTATTAGATGATATAATGTTTTTTTCTTTTTACTGATAACTAAAAATTATTTGTGTTTTTTTCTTACATTTATAGCCAAAGCATTGCCTAACTAGAAAGTTATATGTGGACTTTTTGTTTAATGCACTTTTTGTTTGGGGAAGGGAACTTTACAAGTGCACTTAAGAGGCGAGGAAAACCCAAATATGAACATTTTCAATAGTTGGCTCAATTTATAAGTGAGTACGTAATTACCTTATCAACAATGATTCAATTGTTGGGATTAGTCTATAAATGAGTATTGGTCTATCATTCACCTAATTGAAGGGGTGAAATTTACTTGGTTAAATCTAGTCAATTAATCAAACAAATGAAAGATAATTTTATTTTTGAAATGAGAGTATTTTCAATCATTCACTAAAAAGAAAATACAAAAGAAAATAATTTTTAAAAAAATCTCCTAGTTTATTTTATAGGCTTTTACTGCTGTACAGAAAGGGAAATTTCTATACTAGTATAAAAGCAGCAAAATACTTACACGTGGAAAAAAGAAATTATAAATTTTATGATGGGTTGCTTTACTGGCTAAATTTTTTTTGTTAAATAAATTGATATTTTCTGGAGTTAACATTATTTCACTCTTTATCCTTCTCTATAGTTCCATTAGGCTTTGATCCTACTTTTATCTAACAATTACTTCAATCTTTATAACCTAAACACTTCTTTCAATTTCCTTTCACCGCTCAGCAAACTAATTTTCTCATTCGATTTATTGAGAATCAATTGATTAAGGTTTGAAGTTGAAGATAATTGCCATATTTGATTGTCTAATTAAGGTTAATTAACTATCTCATTTTATTATTTAGTGGTTGTGGTGTTACAACATGCACTGTAGATGTTTGTCAAAATGGCTCTTTAAGATTAGTTGAATTTACTCACGATTGAAGTATTAAAAGTTTCATATGGAATATTAAAAGAATTGCATAATGTAATCAAATAATTTCAATTTGTTTTGCTGGAAGTAGGGTGTGTGGCTTTCATGGATTGCGTGCTTGTGGGCTCTGTATGGCTTTGTTTAGCAATATATGATTTTTGGTTTATGTTGTGGTATTTTTGGTTGGTTTTGTTGCTTGGTTATTAGATATTAAAACAAGGAATGTATTTCACTTTCTTGAGTACTGATTCTTGTAGAAAGATTGGGCACAAGTAGGGTACCATTCCATCTTAACATAGATTATCTTAGAAATTTGAAAAGTTTTTTTGTTTTTATTTTTTTATCTCAAAAAATTGCCAATTTCCTTGTTTTCTTTCCTTTGGTTGAGATGTGTTTGTGTTAAGGTAACTTATTTTTAGTTTCAACATATGGTTGGGTATTATATTTTAACAAAAGCAGGACCTACCTAACTATGGGCTTGGAAGCACCAACTCATGTACCGTAATTCATAATCCTAGCCGAGTTGGTCATCTTTCTCTCTCAATCAACACTAGATTTGGACACTAAAAAGTTAAAAATAGGTTTAAGCTAATACCTGATAGTAATCTTTTCAATATTGACGTGGAGTTCGACTTGAAAATCTCTCTTTATTATATTTAATTAGCATATGTAGTATATTTATTATATTTGGCATCTTTAATAGTAGCTTGCATAAATGGCACAATATATCTTTTCATTCTGTCCATTTTAAGGAGCATCTTGAAATGTTAGTGAACAGAAACAGAGCAATATTTTGATTTTCGGTGCATGTAGGAAGTCTGCTAAATTTTGTATGTAGCAAGCTAAGTCCTGATTTTATTGTCATTGCAAATGCAGTTGAATTTTTATGTTTGCAACAAGCAACCTCTAAAAATTTTATGTAGTTTTCTACATAATTTTGATTTGTAACAAATATAAAATTAGGCTCAGCTACTTTTATATTTGCATCAAACAAGCTCCTGCTAGTTTGTATATTTGTTTTCTTCCATCAGCTCAAGTACTTACGATGAGGACTCCTTTTGAAATATTTCAAACAACACTATCCAATATAGTGTTGTTTGAAAAAAATTTAGCTGGATAAGTTTGATTTCAATAGTAGCAAAAAATTAGGATTTCTTATAGTTCATCATCTTATTAAGGTCAGTTAACTGTAGCTCTTAATTTTTTGGTGTGTAGATGTAGTTTAACATACATAGTTATATCTGTGAGTGTTTTTGTATTAAAGTTAATTAATTATATATCATGCTATTTGGTGTGTTGATTTCGCTGAACATGCCTACTTAGTGGTTGCTCAAATTTTGCTTTCAATATTTTAGTAGCTCTGTTATTTGATATTGTTTTGAGTTTTATGTGAACTATTGCCTAATGGGAACATTAACTTAACAATAAATCAAAACAAAATTTGAAATAAAATGGGCTCATTAGGTTTGTGATATGCTAGAGAACAAAGAAAAGAATGAGAATGAATAAATACCAATTTAGACCTGAACTTATAACCTTGAATAAAAAGATTATATTTCACCTTTTTAGCAAAATAGCACCCAAACTTATACCAAATGGTCAAGTTTTAACCTGGTTTGGATAATTTTTTATTTTAGAAGAGTTTGGATTTACACAAGCCATCCCAAGGTTAACCAATTTGATCTTTTTGTTTTTGTTGTGCTTTAGATTAACGAAAGAAATGCAAATAAACATCAGTTTCATTCCCATAGTTGTTCGTTATCGTTCTCTTATAATACAAAACTATAACTTCAGTTTTATATAGATTAGATACTAATGAACTCAAATTTGAACCTAGAAATAAAAATGTTAAGTTAGGTGATATGAAAAATAAATTTATACTTATATATTATAAAAGGAAATAATATAATCATTCGAGCTTCTTTAGAATATATCGAACCTAAACTCTAAAATATAAAATTCTAAAAATCAAAAGTAATTTTCAAATAATAACTACTCAAATAGTTCACATAAAAAAATCAAAATATGCTCAAGAAGTCAAAATTAATATGTGTTCTTCAAAACTACTAGTTTACATTATGTGTCCTATAAAATTACTAACTACTTCTGATTCTCTTTGTCTATTTTTAAAGGAAAAAGACAAATATTATTAAATTAAATCATCAAAGACATATCTATTTCTCTTTAAATGTATAAGCTTTTGATTCCATTTATTATTTCTCTTTCTCACTTGAAAAAATCTAGATTGATAAAGTCTGCAATTTTCTTAACACTTGTCAATATAAATTTATTGCAACAAGTTAACACATCCATGATATTTATTTATTTTTCTTTTTTTTTAAATGTTTCTCAATTCTATATTTTCTTTTCCATATTGCCTTTTCTTTATCATAACACGTATTTCTTTGTATATAATAATATATTATAACTATTCATTATAAAGATTAAAAATGAAAAATTCTTTTCTCATCCCAAAAGTCTAGTAACAACTATAAGATTACTTAAGAGTACATATTTAAAATTCCAATTTCAGTAATATAAAATCTTCCTTTCGAATGTTATAAATTTTTTTTTGTATACAATATTATGCAAGAATGGTTCACGTATATTAAAAGAATATGTGATTAAGATGTTAATATTATCCCATAAAAATTATTAATATTGCAGTTTTTTTCTATTTTTTTCTCCATTTATATTAAGAATTGTTTTTTAAGGATAAAAAGAGTTAAGAATATTCAATTAATTTTAAAAGTATTTTTCACATTATTGGAGGGTAGAAACTGTTTGGTTTGTCTCTCGCTAATATATCTCTTCTTCTCAGTCAGTTAGTAATCTTTTGAAAAAAAAAAAACTATACAATGTAAGTAATATTGCCAAGTCTTCTCAATTATTGGGACCAAAAAATTGACATGATATTGACTTCTAAGCAATGATGAAAATTTGACATTATATTGTGTTGTTTAGATATTTGTATTGCATATCACGCATGTCTTTTGGTATGGCTAAAGAAATATTCCTTTTTTACTTTTTTATATTGTGTTCTGCTTGTGACCTTAAATTCTATGAAATAAGGATTGTTTCTCGCTATATTTCTTATAATGAGCAATATTGTGAGTGATAGCAAACATATGCTTCTGAGACTTTCTAGTTGATCCTTCTATAGTATTTCCTAAAAAGGAGAGGTAATAAGAACTTATTAAGGTTTCCTGTACATATACTTCTTTTTTTATCACAATTCTATTTAACACAGTTCATTAGGTGATATTCTTTTGTTTCTGTGTTACCTCTCTATAGTTTAATGGTGCATTTGAACTTAAAATATATGTCAATCAATTTTAACTCTGGTATTTATATGAGGTCTTATGACACTTATATATGAGTCCGTTATAGAAGAACAATATTAAGTTTAATTTTTCTTGGTGGATGCAGTTTATTTCTTAAAAGAATATGTGAGAGATTTTTTAATGAAAATTACAAGTTTATGGATGTTTTCTATTTTTGTACACTACAACATAATAAATTTATAGCTACAAAGCATATTGTGGCTAAAATGTAAATTTATGTGGCTAAATGCTTTTGCCACTATAAATTTGTTCTGTAACATGTCGTAGCAAGAAATGGCATAGCTAAATCTTAGCTATGGGATTTAAGTTCTTTGTAGCTGAAAATCAATAGTTTGTGCCACGCAATTTATTGTATTGTGGTTAAAACATTAAATTCTTTTGCTATGGAAATAAAAATTTAAAGCAAATAGTTAGCTATGAAATTTAGAACTTGTAGCTCACTAATTGTTTAGCTATACCTATTATTTTTGTAACTAAATAATAGAATATCTTGCCACAAAAATA
>CANUEX010138950.1:0-15058 GCA_948099535.1 Jatropha multifida | reverse complement strand
CATTAAGTTTTATGGCTTGTTCAAGAATTCATAACCTAAGGCCATTAAATTATGAAAACCCCCCATGAGTCAAACCATATAGCTTCCGCATCAAGTTATTATTCCCATGTAATTTATTACCCTTTTCTTATCAAAAACCCTTCTTTCGATAGCGATTATGAAATAAATCAATCCAGGAAAGAAACTCTGCCTGGAAGTATTAAGTTCAATAATAAATTATAACTTGAACAAAGAAAAACAAATCTAATATCATAAATTGGGGTAGAAGTTAACCTACATCAAATCTCTAGTATGGGAGTTTAGTTCAACATAGTAATTAAATAAAACTCAATAAAATCTGAGAATAATTCCATAAATAATATGAACTAAAAACAAGATTAAGAGTTTAGAGATAAAAACTAGTCAAACGAAAGCGTAGACGGCTCCCTTGATTCTTTACACAACTTGTTTGCTTGAATTCTTAAAGTGAGAAAACTAAGAAAAGAATAGAATCCAGATTTGAGATTTAGAATTCAATGAAAATCAATGAATCAATATATGAATAATGAATCAATTCCAAATAATGAATAATGAATCAATATTAAAAATTTTTTTAATAACAAAGGGTCTGGACCACCGGGAATGCAATTTACCTGGAAAAAGATGAAGTCTAGAGTTATAGAGTAATACCTTTTGTCCGACTCTTAGACCTCGTAAAATAATGTGCGTGTCATGCCACTTCTTGGTTCGGTCCTTACAAATCCTGGTACTCTCATAGGCATGCATCCTCATTTCATCCACCATGTTCAATTGAAGTGCTCTCTTTTGCCCTACCTCCTTCGCGTTGAAATTCAAGAATTGTATCGCCCAATATGCTTTATGTTCTAACTCAACGGGTAGATGACAGGCCTTACCATAAACCATTCTATATGGAGACATCACGATTGGTGTTTTGAATGCAGTCCTATAGTCCCAAAGTCCATCATCAAGTAGGAAACTGATTTGAATAGGATTCCTTTTTTGTTTAGGAGTCTTCTTTCATCAAGTTGGGCTTGAGTAATGCTTGAGATGAGTCCTTTTAGTACTTCCATGCAGCCCATGCAAATGCCACACCCATGTCTCAGATTTACACGAGCTGAATAATCAAAATTTGGCCCGATTGAGTTTCCAGTAGGTGCCACGGCCGTGGCACTGCATGACATGCCCGTGTACTCCCCTGACTTGGACATGTTGAGCTTTTAGACTTTCAATTTCAGTCCCAACCTTCTTTGATGCGATTTTTTGGCTATTTTCCTGCTAAAAACCCTTCAAATCAAGCTTATCAAGAATCACGGGAACTTACTAAAAATATGAATAATTCTAAGTGAAAAATTAATTAAAGTAATTAAAAATACTAAAATTCCTAATAAAAGCTAAGCTAAAAATACTATAAAAATATAACCTATCAATTTTAAATTTTTTGCCTGCTAATTTTAGATCTTTTGCCATTTTGCTCTGTACTTTTATTTTCTTTTTGTTCAAAAGAGTGTAATTTGGATGAGCAAGTTAGTATAATTGGGATGATCAGTTGTAATCAGTAACTTCTTTATTCTTCTTTTTTTTGTGAATTCTTTTTAACGACATTTCTTACTTAAGAATACGGTGTTTCGGATGTCTAATTTTGCTCGAGCAAAGCGCTGTCTACTAAATCTTGTAGATGATAATCTTTTTATTGAGTCCTCCTTTCGTTCTTGTGGAACTTTGGTCTATGCTTACTGGAATTTCTAAGTCTCATCTTACTGAGCATAGTTGTTTGCTTGGAATATTAATTCTACAAAAGAAAGCAAAGTATCAATATTAATGGAATCAAACAGTTTTTCATGCTTACAATTTTTTGTCATGACGCTAATGGCCACTTCTGCGTTTAAATCCTCAATTTGCATATATAATTTTTGGGATTTATTAGGGTACTCCTTTAGTGATTTTCAATCATCCATGTTTAGATCAATCATGTTTGGTGAGATCTTTTTACTCATGATACATATGACAAACTGAGCTTTGAAGGTACAAACTAATTGAGCAAATGGTGCAATTGATCCTGTTTTGAGTATTTGGTATCACTCCTATGTTGGTCTCTTCAAAGTGGCTAGAAATTTTTGGCATAATAGAGCATCTATAATTGTCTGAATATGCACTATTGTCTTGAAGTTAGCAAGGTGACTTCTGGGATCTGTTGTGCCATTGTGTTTGTAATGTTGACATCTTGAACTTCAAAGGAAAGATACTTCTAGTATTTCTCGCAATAATGAAAAATCATCCCTAAGCCTATAATCACTTCTATCTCCTACCACGCTATAATCTTTAAGAATCTCTATGTTTTTTGCTCAGAAGTTTTATTTGCTTGTCCCTTTGATTCTTGCTCAGCAGTTTTCTTTGCTCACCCCTTTTAAAACATTTGTACTATCCCTATTGTATATTGTTTATGTCTTCCAAAACGACTCAATTTCTTCTATCATATATATTCACTCTTCCTCTTCTTCTCTAACAACTTGCTTCCCATTTGTTAATGAATAGTTATAGTGTTGGGAAGGTTGAGACGAAGGAAGAAAGTGTATAAACCCAACCAAAAGTAATGCAAAGTTGTTATAGGCCTCTGTTAAGGCCTTCACAACTTGCGGACCTGTCATGGGTGGAGGGTTAGGAGTAGATGGAGTGTCACATTGAGCATAATCATCTGGATGGGTTATAATATTTGAAATCGGATTTGGATGAAATTCCATTCCTACATTTTGAGCTTCATTAGCCAGATTTTGGGATTCATTAGATACCATTTTTTTTTTTCTTTTTAGAGATAATTCCTAGGAGAGAATTGTTATAAACTGAATACGAAAACTGAGGTGTGTTCTATGCTCACCCCACCAATTTGATAGAAGTAAAATATGATTAATCAAAAATTGTTATATGATGTAATATGTCCTGCACTAAAATGTAATATAAATATTTATAGTGTACTTCCTATTATAACTTAAAATGTAAGTGCCTAGCAAGAATCCTGGTAACAAATATTGAGTGAGAATTTTGCGCATTAATTTCATAATCAAATGACTCTCAATAACTCCTTGACTGAGTCTTATCTCTATCTGAACTTATTTGAATGGCATTCAGTCTATTATATTAATTACTCGGCGCATTCTATTGATTGTTTAACCCAATTTATCAATTGCCCTATCAATTCTAATATATCAAAATAAAAATCTCATAATTTTAACTAAAAGCATTAATATTTCTAATCAAATTAAACTTGTTAGCATATGATTTAATTTGCATTGTAATTACGATTATAGTATTTATTTAGGCACAATCATGGCATAGTCTTAGCCTTCAGTTATGTATAAATTGACTTTGTATATAAATAGGTTTATAAAATAAATAATTTTTTTATTTTTTAGATCAACGTAAAAGTGTGTGAACAATTTTGTTTTCGATTAAATCAGCCGGTATTCGAAATCGGATTCAGGTTTTATATATAAAAGCCCATCGGGGGGCAACCATCCTAATTCAATTTTCTTCATTCACAACATCAGTAGGGTTCTAAGTTTGGATGTTACTTAAAGAATCAAATGCCTCATCCCACTACACCAATTAGTAGTTGGTATTTAAATAATTTTTTATAATACAAATTTTCTTATTCTAATAGAGCCTTTCAAGTATTCTGTATCTATAAACATCTCTTGATTGCAATCTAGGGAGAACTATGAATAATGGAAAAATAAAATCGGTTTTCTTAATTTTTTTATTCCGCTTATTTAAGATTTATTTTTTTAGTGTAAACTATTGGTATCTAGATTTCATTATTAGAGATCGTCTAATCCGGCTCAGAGTTTAGTTACAGTTAAAACTTTTCACCCTTTTCTGCAGGTGCATTTAGTGATAATCGAAACCGAGAACTCTTTTATCTCTAAAATTATTATTGTAAACAAATCCGATCCAAACTCAATAAAGTCTAAAAGTATGGCTCTTCCATAACGTTGGTGGACTATTTTACTCCTCATTTTGTTCGCTCATCTCCCTTATGTAACTAAATAAAAAATAATAATAATTAAAGTTTAATGCACTCTTTCTCATACCAATAGATATTACTTCATGTGTTAAAGTTTCAATTGGAAATAAAATGTAATTCCTTAAAAATAAAATTGGTTTTCATTCAATTTATTTACTTAATTTGATTTCTAAATGGATAAAGACATCTGTAATTATTATTTAACTAGCTATGATACCGCGCTTCGCATGCGCTTATTTATATATTCTTTCCGCTTCATTTTGTTTGCATAGTTTGACAAAATGCGCATATTAAAAATTTAGTCAATAAAAGTTATTTTATCTTTTTTTACTATTAACTCATTAAAAATATTAATAAAAGTCTCTCATTTAAAGAAGAATCATAAAGGTTAACATACGAAAAATAATTATTTACATATTAAATTTAGAAATCTTGTAAACATTTTTTGACATCCAAAAAAAAAGAATAATAAGTAAACAAAATAGAACGGAGGGAGTATTATTTTAATAATTATTTAGTATAGAATAAATTTTAGTGAAAATGTTTTATATAAAATATCATATATTATAATAATTAATCTTTATATTTACTTCTAAATTGTTAATTAATTCATTAGCATGAATCAAAATTTCTATCAACAAACATGAGGGAAATGCATACCTCAATAAATAAACATAAACGAAATATATTAAAAAGGTCATGAAAGAAAGAAAGAAAATAAAATAATTAAATTACTTATAATGAGAAAAAGGTCTCAAATAAGAAACATAAATTGGATAAGAGTAAAATTTGAAAAAGATTATATATTATCTAGTGGGAGAGATAGAGATAGTAGTATAAATTTGAAAAGTGAAAATTTAAAATTCTTAAACATCTAACTGTCTATAACCTGTAATTATCTAAATATATTTATTTAATAAAATAAAGTTGAAAACTATTTAGAGTTGAAAATTTTATTTTCATGATTTTTATATTTAATAATAGATTTTTAAAATATAAAATTTTGTAATTATAAATATTGTTGTAGTCTTATAAATTAAAAAATTTTATTATTCTTAATTAATTTTTAATATTTTTAGTTATTATTCAGAAATAACCGAATCCATGTACAAATTTAAATGTTATTTCTACATTGACGTGTTTATTAAAGATGAAAAACCAATTTGAAACCCACAAACTACATCTTGGTCCAACGTTGTTACTAGACAAAAGTAAATTTTTTTTAAAATTCATTAGATTTTTATGGACGGAAATAACATTGCGAGCTATACAATAGGAGTAATTCACCCATTGACTTACTAAATTGATAAAAATAACTGTGATCGAAAAAACTCAAATTCGATACCTCCCCTCTTCATATAAATAAGAAGACTAATCAGACTACCACCTGATTGACGTTGGACAAAAATAAATTGTTCAGGATTTTTTCTCATCCTTAATTAATAAAAATATAATATCTCTCAAAAAAATACTAATTAAGACCTTGAACAAAGTCACTAAAAGAGCTCAACAAAGTCATTCATTATATATGCTTGAGCCCTTTAAGGCAGGCTAATGGATCAAATAGTAATTTCGTATTAGAAACAAAGTGATCACAATCGGCTGAAACTGAAACTGAAATAGATGTAATTGATTGGCTGAAATTGAAACTGAAATAGATGTAATTGAAAGCTCGGGATTCTAATTTTGATTATATAAATAAGAAAAATAAAAAAAATCTCTAAAATTGTAATTATATCTAAACATAATTATTTTAAAATAATAGTTAAATAAGAAAAATAGAAGGGAAGGTTTTGAATTTTCTATTTATTTCCGCTTTCATATATATATAAATGAGAGAGAGAATATTTTAGTCTATCTTTAAAATGGATTTTATGTATTTAAATTTTTAATTCATAAAAGTACTTAAATAAAATTTCAAAATGACATTTTTCCAACACCATCTCTCATCTCTAATGAAGAAAGATACGTTTGAAGAGAACAATCCATTCCAATACGGAACCAAAAGCATAACATTATTAAGAATGGACAGAGAAAGTTGTAATGTTGGAGTTGACGTTATAAAATATCTTCATCACCGTCAATTCCTTTGCCTCGTACTCGCAATCCACAAAAAAATTAGTGGCTCTTATTTTTGAAAAATAATTTAATTTTATTATTTAATTGTATATTAAAATTAATTATAAAGTATTAAAATTTTTAGTTGTGAGTATCAAAATTGAGAAATTTGTATTTATAATATTACAATAAATTCGTCAATAAGTTTTTTTTTTAAAGAAAAATTTTCATTTTCATAATTATCAAAAAAGAAATTTTTCTTGATTAATTTTTTTAAACACTTTAAATATTAGAAAATTTGTAAATTAGTTGTTTTATGGTTGACTTTCTCATTAATATCCAGAATAAAAAATCTCGAATTTAAACCCATTTATTATAAGTATTTTCATAAATTTAATGATAAAAGGTACTAGAAAATTCAAAATGTATTTTTCAAATAAAATATTTTCCAAAAACAGAAGAGCCTTCTTAAATGGATTTGATTTGTGATAAAAGAGATGACAAAAAACAAATGGGAACTTAAGTATTTGAATATGATGGAAATCTACTCGGTAGGATTCCATTTAAGTCGTCAATACGACACGCCACAGTTAGAAATCCAGTTGGCTATATAACACGGCAATAAAAATTAATGACCAAACCAACACCAAAGTGGCAGTACAACCTCCAAAAACGACACAACATAGAAAAAAAAAGCATTAATATTAATATATTAGATTTAAAAATAAAAATTTTTAAGAGGAAATTAAAGATAATTCCATTCCCATTATATCCTCATCACATTCCAAAATATAAAATAGACCACAATAAAAATCCACAAATTATCTCAACTCCGACATATTTACTTTTCTTTGCAATTTCACCCCTGCTTTTTTCCACTGCACTTGATCCACTTTTTGTAGAGTTCCCTTTTAAAGAAAACAGACAAGCTAATGTTAGATACAGACCTGTCAAACCGAACCGAATCTGTTAAACTAAAAAATTTTGATTCTTAAAGTTTAAATCAATCTGAACCGATTTAATTTGGTTATTTGTTTGTCTCTTGGATTTATATTTAAATGTAGGGTTTTTTCTTTCTTTTGTTCCACAATAAAAAATTTTGAATTGACAATATCTAAATCAATTCGGATTAATTGAATTGACAATTCGGTTCGGTTTCTCAAATTCAACTGGTTTCTGCTGAGTCCTAGATACAAACTTTATGTAGCAAACGAAAATTAATCGATTCTTAAAGTTTAAACAAAAACCAAATTAACTGGCTCACGGTATTTGAACCAAACTGAACTGATTTGATTTGGTTCATTTTTTATTTTTGGATTTATATTTAAGTTTAGATTCAAGATTTTTTATTTTACATCATAAAAACTGAATAAAAAATTTTTTATTCTCTTTAATTAAAATCGAGCCACAAAGTTTAAAAAATTTTAATTTGTTACAAAAGAATAAATGATTTTAATCAATACTTACCACTGGCAACAGGTGCAGAGCTACTGCTGGTGATGTTAGCAAATCCAGCAAATACCTTAGCATCTGGCGAGCTGGGAGCCAAGTGTAAAAGATCTGAATCATCCATATTGCAGAATCAATTAAATAATACAAAGAAAAAAGAAATTATAAATCCAAGTTTAACCTTAAATAGAATTTTCAGAAAAAAATTGTCCAAATCCCAATTTTCTGCCTTGACTGAAGAGTCAAGGGAGAGAGATCTTATTTTTGCTTATATTTTACAAGATTTTGTTTTTTATTTATTATTTATTATTTATTATTAAACATGAATGATCAATCCAAATGCTAAAAGAACACTGATCTCATAATAAGAAATTATTAAACTGAAAAAAGACAATTAAAATTTTATTACCTAATAATTAATTTCTCTTTTTTTAAAACATTAAAAATTAATTTCTTTTCTAAAAATTAAAAAAAGGAAAATAATTATATTTTCTATGATTTAGAAAATATAATTAATTTGTCTTTATTTTTTTAAAATTATATCAATTTATCTCTATATTTTACTTTTCTTATACTATTATATCATTATGCCCGATTTTTATATTTTTTCTGATAAATGAATAACAAAACATTCGGTCAAGGAAAAA
This sequence comes from Jatropha multifida, assembly GCA_948099535.1. NCBI lineage: Eukaryota > Viridiplantae > Streptophyta > Magnoliopsida > Malpighiales > Euphorbiaceae > Jatropha > Jatropha multifida. The sequence goes on along the minus strand of CANUEX010138950.1, from coordinate 6,886 downwards.
ATATCAAAATTTTATATAAAAAGAATTGCAGTATAAATTACCCGATTTAAAAAATATAATTAATTGATTTTTAAATTTTTAAAAATATATCAACAATAGAAACAGATAAAAGAGGTATTTTTATTATTTTAAAAAATATTTAACAGAAAAAAATATAAAAATTAAATAAAATACACTTATAGGTAAAATACTCAATAAAAAGAAATATAAGATTAAGAGAATGATCAAATAGTTTAATAAGAGTAAATTGTAAGATAATTTAATTTATTTCTTAAAATAGAAGTACCGAAAGATCGACTGTTCTTAAATGACCGAGACCCTACTGTAATTTTTTCAATTAAAAACTCTTTTTTCATTTTTTTGTACCCCGAGTATCTCCATCCGTAAGAAGTCCAGAATTAGTCTCCTCAAGGTACTATCAGATACCCAAGTGGAGATTTCTATCAAGTACACAGAACATTGCATAGAAAATAAATAAATAAAAATAAAACAAAACAAATCCTAAGACATACCGATACACTCTGTGATGTTAACCGGAGCGTGGCAGGTGCTGGGAAGAGTAGCGGCAAGCGTAGCATTGATCTTCAGGCCAAGATTTGGATCATCGCGATCTTTAATAAGGATACAAAGGCATTTCATGCTCTTCTCTAGCACTTGCTTAAGCCCAGTGCAGCAATCTAAGGTTGGAGCTTTTGCAGTTCCGCCAACGAAAGGAAGACACGAGGCAAGACCCACTAGTTGGTTTGCGCATTCTGCTCTATCTTGCGCTAAGTCTGATCTTGCAATACCTACTAGCAGAAGGAAAATTCCCATAGCCAAATGCTTCGAGTCCATCGTAGTTGAGAGGAAGAGAGAGAGACAGAGACAGAGAGAGAGAGAGAGAGAGAGAGGAAGGGTGAAATAAAAAGATGCCCACTAGGCATTTATGCTTTTTTTTTTTTTCTCTCTTGACTTTATTTGATTTGATATTTTAATTTTTAGATTATGGGCGTGGCCGTGGGCTCGGAAACTGAGTTAGAAACTAGTAAAGCAAGCAACCCAAACTAGAGTTAGACTGGAATCGGACCGAAAAATATGAAAACCATGCTGGTTTTGAGTCAATACTAATTCTAAATTTTGGAATGAAACTGGTTATTTTGGCAATGGTTTCAGTAAAACAGGCCAGTTTCCAACTATTTCAATCCGATGAAAAAAAGAAACACTCAAAACCGGCCGGAATCGGGCCGGTTCAGGTCAAACCTATCTTGCTTCCTCCTTTGGAAAGACTGGTTTACGTGTGCGACCCTCGCCCACGCCCAAGTTAGAGTAGATATGTGCTTACACTGATTTGGATTCGAAAAATGGTAATTTGAATAAATAAAATATGATTACTTAATTTATTTTTTTTTTCTTTATAAATTAAGACCTACATCAGCACTTCTGAATAATTTAAAGCTCCGTTTGGATTTGAAAGATATTTTTTTTATTAAAGGAGTATTAAACAATTTTTAAGGAACTGAAGAGAAAAATATTTGTCGTATATTGATATATTTATTAAAATATTATAAATATTTTTTAATTCATTTCACCAGCAGCTATATTGACCAGTGAGAATTGGCAACCACCATTAGAAATTTGCAATTACAATTTATCATTTTTATTTAGTAATGAATTTTTAAAATATGAAATTTTTATAACTATAAATATTTTTGTGCTATTACAAATCAAATATTTTGATACTTTTTTATTAATTTTCAATTTTATAACCAAATAATAGAAAAAAAATTGAAAAATACTTTTGAAGGAAAATATTTTCTTTTAAAGATATATATTTCATAAATAAATTATTTTCTAAAAATAAAGGAAGCCTCAGTTTGAGTCATATAAAAGAAATATAGAAATTAAAGTTATTAACATTCATTTTTAGTATACCTTCAACATAAAGCTTTGCTTTTTATATCAATAGCTCTCTATCTTCTTATGACTATCTTTATAATCTTTATTCTGTTTATTATTGTAAAAAATATACTTTGTATAGTAATATTTCTAAAAGAAAAAAGTTGAGTATTTTAATCATTAATCATGGTAATAAAGTGATAAATAAGTTAGTTTTGCGTAGAGAGCAATTCTCGATTTCTGACTGAAAACTATTTTATATAAAAGCATTTGGTTTTTAATTCTTAATTTGGCTAACCTAATTATTTTTAAGTCTAAAATAATTTATTAGATTTAAAATCATAAAATTCAAACAGAATCAAATTAAATCAATTGAATTTGATTTGAATCGATTATTATACTATTTAATTTCAGATTTAAATATAAAAAATATATTTTAATAAATCAAATCGAGATAATAATTTAATTTAATTAATCGATTCTCACTCTTAATTTTATGAATTTAGTGAGAATAAAAGAAATTAATAATAGTAATCCTTGAAGACTGAAGAGTGAACAGTTCACATGTCAGGAAATTGATTGTCTTGAAGTGGGACAAGCAAGCAATTCTGTTAGGCAGACAGCGAATAAATACATGTCGGCGAAGGTTGGATAACTTACCATTCTTTCTACCCTTAATTAGTTAATTAACCATATTTTGCAAAACACAGTTTTAATTTCTTCTATTTTTTGAATTTTGCTCAGTGAGATCAATGTCCTGCAACTCAAAGAAGTAGGTCACTGGTGATAGACAAAATAAATCTATTAAGGTTATAATTGTAAATAGAGTCACACGTAACATCATTATTGAAAATATTTTTTATTAACGGTAACTTGAATTTCCATTTATTAGAAATGGAAACAAAACAGATACTTTAGATTTTATGCCCTGCTCCGATTCATTTAATAAGGATAAGGATAGTTATAAATAGATATGGGACATATATAAATAGTGAAATTACTGCTTGTAATAAATATGTATAAGAATGCATCGGTATAAATTTATATCTTAATTGTGTCCTTCCATATAGATTATAAACTGATATCTTCTCGATCACCAAATATCTCTCTCTAGTAGGTGATCATCGGTGGCAACAGTCATCTTCCATTTTTGATATCAATTGAGTACGCATTTGCTTAAAGTTTATAGCTTTTTTGAGCTCAAATTTATGTGTTTCTCATGGAAATTAGCTTGTGCTTTTTAACTTGAACTTCTTATCTTCGTGATTTAAACTTTTAAAAATTTATCTCTTTTGATTTCATCATCAAAACAATCAAAAGGTATGAATTCAGTATGTGGTTGATATTTTGGTGTTTGGTGAATGAGAAAGTGGAGAAGGAAAACCATTGTATGCAAAACCACTACATTTTTTGAAATTTCATGTCTTTTCTAATTTTTCTTAAATAAAATACTTTTCAGTTAAAGGTATAAAAAATATTATATTATTCTTTTTGTCAATTGGTTTGTTAATTATAAAAAGTTGATTTTTGGACAAATTGTTTATTGCCTTCAAATTCAAGAAGTAAATAGGGATGTTTTTCCCCACAATCATATATACTGTAGGTTTCAATAGGCTATACATAAGAGGGGTGAATTGTGTTAATAAAAAAAAACTTAGACTTTAAAAACTTTTTTTAAACACAGCAGAAGCATAAAAGTATTCAAATAATTTTGCAGATTAAGAATCATAAAACTCACTTAAACAAAAAATTATCTATAATACTTAATCAATCAACAAGTCTAAAAATAGCTTACTAATTTGGATAACTCTGTAACTCAAAAACATTTTCAGTTTGAAGCAATATTAATCATAAAATTTCAACAACTTAGAACATAGAATGATCAAAATAGCAACATATCATTTAGATTAAAGTGTATGAGTGTGAAGAGGCAAGCAATATTATAAAGAGAAAGATAAGATGAGAAAATTAAACACTAAGAATTACAGTGGTTCGACACTTCTCACGCCTATGTCCACTCTTTAAGAAACTATTTTGAAATCCTCCACTATTTAACTTTTCTTCAAGGGCAAGAATAAAGCCTACTATAATGGAAATAGTCATAAAACTTAGTGGTACCCATAACCTATGAGTTTTTCAAAAAGCTTATAAATTTACCTTTGAGTTTTTGTTAAAGAACTAAAAAACTTAATCCCTATTAGTTTTTCTAAAGTACTAGGAAACTTAACTTATTTTTACAAAGAACAAGTAAAATATAACTTTTGCAAAGAACAAGTAAAATTTAACATCACTAGTTTTCCTAAAGAACTAGCTAAAGAATTAGGAAACTTAACTTGTTTTTGTAAAGAATAAACAAAACTTAACCTCTAATTTTTGGTAAAGAACTAAAAAATGTAAACGCTAGTGTTAAACTCTCAGAATTTGAGGTATAATAAATTTTAAATTGACTCATCTTTAGGATGAATTTGGGATATCTATAATAGAGTCCGAATAATCCGTATAGGATAAGGATCATGAATCATAAATCAATTGTTAATTATAGTTGATTTAGGAGTCTAGTATTATTTATTAAATATATTTTATTACTATTTGTTAACACTTAATTTTTTTAAAGAACTAGCAAACTTATAAGACTTACTCTCATAGGAGATGAGTGCTTGAAAATCCTTATAAATAAGTTTTACACAAAGCTGTCATTCTCAAATCTTCAAATTTAAAAAGTTCTAATCTATTTTAAATTTACAAAGCCTATAAAAGATAAAATGATATGTGACATTAAGCGTAGAAAAAAAATTTTTATAAATGAAACATAGTAGTTTTAAAAATCTCTCTCTAAAGATTGATTATAACCTTATTTTAGAATTTATGCAATAAAAGTATGAAGAAGAAAGATTTCAAAATGATAGAGTTTATAACATAAAAACACAAGATTAGTTTAACTCTCATAAAAATCAGTTTTCTCTTCTCTTTATAAAATAACCATGAAAGTAAGAAGAAGAAGAAAAAATGAGAGAGTTTGTAATATAAAATAAAAGATTAGTTTTTGCTCTCATGTCTTTAAAAATTCTGCCAAGCCTTGATTCATACCTAAAAGAAATTTTCTTCCCGTTGGACAAAAGCAAGTTAACGTTACAAAGAGGAGAAAAATAAATAAAAGATTGATGACAGATTTTAAGGGAAAGAGGGAAGGATTTGAAAAGATATGTCCTAAGAAGATTTTCAAATGAAGGATTATTTTCTTTTAAAATCTTTTTAGATCATAGTTTGGAAGATTTGAATTTTGAAAAATAATTTGTGAAATAAAATATTTCTTGAAATAAAACCTTTTAGAAAAGATATTTAAAAAACTAAAGAAATTTTTATATAGTCTTAACATGATATAGATCTTTTTTTTTTATTTTAACAAGATACTAAATAATCCTAAGATACCAAAAGATACTAACTAAATCTTTAATTCTTTAAGAGTGTCTTGAGCCTTAATCTTTCATAGAATTAATTTAATCTATGATATTTTTTCATTTAAATTTCTGCGAAAGATTTTAGCACAATCTACAAAATAAATCATTCGATTTATTATTTTTGTTAATTATCAAAATAGAATATTATAATAACCTTGAGCCAACATATACTAAATTATATCAAATTGATTAGTCTTTTTTTACTATTTAAAATTAAATTATATATTTAAATCTCTTTATAATAACGAACAAGTTTATTTGATAAAAATATATATAATAAAAAAATAAGTCAAAATTCATATTATTAAATTTCACGACGGCTTCAGTTTCATATTTTTTTTTATTAATAAGAGAATTTAAATCATTTAATTTTTATTTCAAAAATATCATTTACATTTATATATTTTGTTATCCAAATGGTTGATGAAACATGAAATTAATCAAATGTAAATTTCGTTAAATCAATGAATTTTACATTATTAGTTCAAATAGCCAAGAAACCATTCATAAATAAAGTAATTAAAATACACAAACAATAAAAGTTTTTGAAAAGCTTTAAAAGTCTAAAATGAAAATTTTTTGTAATTGAAGATAAGAAAATATACCTATAATATAAATTAATTTAAGAAATTTTAAGAGATACAACTATAAACAAGCTAAATCAATTGTGAGCTGCTCGAAATTTAGCTAGCAATTTATCTCGACAAAAGCTTAATCGACTTCATTCAATAAGCGTAACAATATTAATATTATATAACTAGCGCTTCGCGCGCGGTATATATATATATATATATATATATAAATGGTATTGTAAGTGGTCAAATCAAATTATAAAAGAAAAACATTCAAAATTCAAAAAATCAAATTTAAATTCTCCAATCACTATATAAAAAAATAGAATATAATTTTAAAAATTTAAAAAAAAAGAAAAATAGAAAGTTGGACAAAAGAGAACACTCGAATCTTCCTTTTGTTTCAGCTTTCATATATATATATATGTCACGACCCAAAACCGTGGGCCGGATCGGCACTAGGACCTAAGTAAGCTTAAGGCCCCCGAGGCCCGTAGTAAGCCTAAACTATAAAATTTCAAACCTATTATCATTTGACTATCGAAATAGTAAGCCCATATTATGACATTTTTCATAAGACAATCAGAGTTAATAATTCTGACCCAACATTAGTAATACATACTATTCGCAGCTCGGGCCCATATCCATATAATAAAAATATTTCTCATACAAATATTTATTTGTCATAATATGTTCAAACTGTTCCTATCATACAGTCTTCCAGATAGTCATTAAACACTCCACAATTTGTTTATAATCACATGATAATTCTATTACAAACCAATATTTATTTAAGCATCCTAACTGCGGAGTAAAATAAAATGTGCGGAGTATTTCAAATATTAACAGAGAGTTATACTAACATGATCAATCCTCTGCGAAGAAGGAAGCAGAGTCTTATGGACCAACAATATCCTTATTTCCTGAAAAATATTTATGGAAGGGGAGTGAGTTTCACTAAACTCAGTGAATAATAATAAA
>CANUEX010138914.1:0-30029 GCA_948099535.1 Jatropha multifida | reverse complement strand
GGTAGGACATGTATAGGATATATTATGGCATGTATAAAAATATTATAAGAGATTGAATTGTATATATTGAGTTTGTAAATTAATGAGATTTATGATTAATTAAGTAGTTTTATCTTATTGAGAGAATTTAAAGTGAATGATTATTAGCAATTAAATCTTTGAATGGATAATATCATGTTATGATAGAACCTAAGTTGATCGATTTGAATAATTAGAAGTACTGTGAGACCTATTATATTGATTTGGAGTTTTGGGGTTTCGAGGAGTTAATATTGGAAGTGTATCTATTTTCTTCGTCTGGCAAGTAGATTTTTTAGGGGAAATTCTTGCAAAATTTTCATAGGAATTTCCTTAAGTTTAAGCTTTAAAAAAAATAATAATAAAATATTACTTGCCTCCCTATGAAAACTTAGCCACTTCTAATACCTGATGTAGGATTATTAAGTAAGATAAGATGGTGCTCCGACACCGAATGTGGCATTCGTCGTCTGGTCTTCCAAGATTGGGCGGTGGGTGTTACAGTATCCAAGAGGGGGATTGAGATTGACCCAACAAAATCAAAAGCCATCATAGAGATGCAACCTCCTAAGATAAAAAAGGAGATCAGGTGGTTCTTAGGTAGCCTCCAATACATCAGTCAGTTGGTATCACAGTCAGCAGACACCTGCGGGCCGATCTTTAACAAGCTGAGAAAAGACGCCTTGAAAACATGGGATGACTAGTGCTAGAAAGCCTTTGAATAGATCAAAGCATATTTACTCAATCCTTTGGTTCTCCAGCCTTTTAGACCTTGAAAGCCACTCCTCCTTTGCTTATCAATAATAGATGAAGCCATTGGGGCTATGCTAGCATAAGAAGCATCAGACTCTCACAAAGAGAGCGTCGTTTACTACCTGATTAAGCAAATGTTGGAAATAGAATTTAAGTATAGCAAGATCGAATAGTTCTACCTAGCCTTAGCATGGGTTTGCATCAAGCTCCAACATTATCTTTACTCTTACACTACTCACATCATTGTTGACCAGAGCCCCTTGAAATTCCTTATGGAGAGGCCGGTTCTGGATAATAAGATGGCTAAATGGGCTACCATCTTTGCAGCATTTGTATGAAATTTATCACAAAGAAAGCAATCAAAGCCAGTGCGATAGTAGATCACCTAGCAGCATCTCTCGATAATGCCGATGTAGCAGGCATTAGGTCTCTAGATGAGGACATTCTATAGATTCAGATAGATCAGTGGAAGATGTACTTTGACGGGGCCTCTAACCATCAAGGTTACGACATCGATGTGATTATAGTGACTCCAAATGGGGAATGACTATACTTCAGCATTAAGTTGACATTCCAGGTCACTAATAATGAAGTAGAATATGAAGCCTGTATTGTTGGATTAGAAGGAGCTCTAAGTATTTAGATTAGAAACCTAACAGTTTATGGGAACTCCATCCTAGTAGTCTCTTAAGCACTAAAGAAATAGAAGATCAAAGAACAACATTTGATCCCATACCTCTGACACCTAGATCAACTTGCTCAGCAATTCGAAGAATTGTCATTCCATTACTTGCCCTGGACTAAGAATTAGTTTGCTGATGCACTAGCAACACTTCCCTCCATGGTTGATGCCAGCCCTGACATGGTCATCAAACCCCTAAAAATTCAGATCCTCCAACAGCCAGCCTCTTGCTGCAATCTCCAACTCGCCGATGGTAAGCCTTGGTATAGGGATATTCAGACCTGGTTGGAAAAATAAGAATACCCTGAAGGTGCCTCTAAGTCCGACAAGAGGACCCTTCAGGAGTTATCAAAGAGTACCTCTATAGGGAAGGTATCCTGTACAAACAGATATGGAACCAGGCACATCTAGGTGTGTAGTTGAAGAAGAAGCTCAATAGATTATGGAATGGGTACACGATGGAGGAGAAGGCCCCACATGAACAGAATGGCTTGGCCCATAAGATCACCAATCAGGATTATTATTGGCTGACCATGCGATCAAACTGTGCAAAATTTGTTCAAAAGTGTCATAAATGCTAGATTTATGCCAAGCTCTAGAAATTGCCCCTAATGATTTTTCACCCTATCACTACACTATGGCCCTTTACAACGTGGGGAATCGACGTGATTGGAAAAATCACTCTTATGTCCCCTAATTAGCACGAGTACATCCTGGTAGCCATCGACTATTTCACCAAGTGGGCAGAAGTTGCCTCTTACCATGTTTTGAACTCCATAAAAGTAGCTCAATTCATCTAGACAAACATTATATGTATATACGAAATCCCTTTTGAGATCATAACGGACAATGGGTCTCACTTTCAGAAAGAGGTCTTTGTTCTAATGACTAAGCACAGAATCCAACACCATCGCTCTTCACCATATAGGCCCCAAATAAATGAAGTAGTTGAACCAGCAAACAAATCCATCAAAAAAATCCTCTAGAAGATGATTCACAACTACAGAAGTTGGCATGAACAATTGCCTTTTGCCTTATGGGGATACAAAACCTCCATTAGAATGCTAACTAGGGACACACCTTACTCACTCATATACAGGATGGAAGCAGTCCTCCCTATCAAAGTCCAGTCAGATTAGCCAGGGTCATGAAAGAAAGTCAGCTGCTCGAAGTAGAATGGGTCTAGAGCTATCATAACCAGTTGAATGCCATTGATGAGAAAAGGCTAGAAGCTCTTAATCAGATTCAGAGTTACCAGCAGAGAATAGCCAAGCACTTCAACAAGAGAATCTGGGATCAAAACTCCAAGAGGGTTGTCTTGTACTCAAGGAAATGAGATCTCCTGTGCAAGATCCCTGAGGTAAATTTAGGCCAAAATGGGCAGGCCCCTACATACTGAAGAAAATCTTCTCTGGAGGCAGCGTCATCTTGTCAGACATAGCTGGTAATGAGTCACCAATCCATGCAACTTGGATCAACTCAAAAGATACGTTGTGTGAATGCATCCAGGCATTAGGACAAAAAATATTGCTCCTTATGTCACTATTAAGACTGAACTATGGTGACCTGACTCCTAGAAATACGTTCCTAAAGTACGAGATACGTAAGTAGCCCAATTTGTGGGTGTAGTCACAATAATAATAAAAAAACATTTTTCCCTTCTTCTCTTAAAAATTCTAGATTTTCTATGCCAATGAGAAAAAGCAAAAATCAAAAATAAAATAAGCTAAGCTGAAAAACCTACAAGGGCAAGCGACCTAGGCAAAACCAGAAGCCCGCTAAGTCAAAAAACTGAAACGGCAGCTTAGGCAATAATTAAGGATTAAAGTGGCAATCTCATAAAAGATAAAACTAAATTTCCTTCTCAAAGAATGTCAAAATGATTCCCTTTTCACATATCTTAAATCAGTACAAGCTATGTAATTCTCTTCGATAGCGGTCATAGGGGGGTTTAGAAAGGATCTGATCCTAAATAGAGACTAAAACCAAAAATACAATCACAAAAGCCTATCATTCAAGCACTTATCTCTATCGTCTATCTATTTGTGTCAGTCATATGTGTATCCACTATCCAGAGTGTCCAAATCAAAAGTGTGTCAACTAGACCCTCTATACATCATGGGTCAGTATCCTATCTTAAAGCCTCACAAAATGCAAGCTGAGTAAAAAAACAAATAAAAAAGTCTTACCCTATCAACATAAGGTTGGCATGCATATGTTGCACTAATTTGCCTATTTTGTCTGACTTGGTACTGATCGCCCTATTTTGTTTATGAATAAACCTAGAGCTGATCGCCTTGGAATTGTATTGAACTTAGCGCTGATCACCCTATTTTTCTGGATTGGCACTAGTTGCCCTGTTTTTTGGTCAAGTTGGCATTGTTCGCCCTGTTCATTAGATTGACTTTTTCACTGATTGCCATGTTGACTGGATGAACTTGGTGCTGATCGCCCTGGCTTTGGGTTGGTGCTGGTCACCTTGGTTGTTTGAACTAGCTTTGGTTGCCCAGACTCTGGGTTGTTGATGGCACTGGTTGCCCTATTTATTAGATCGACGACAATGATTGCCCTGGTTTTTGGATTGGCGCTGGTCGCCCTGATTTTGCTTAAATTGTTGGCATTATCTGCCTTGGTTTTTGAGTCCGTTGACACTGGTTATCCCATCATCTCGCATTCTAATCTGGAAATCATGGTTAATTAAATAGAATAAGTATGCATGATGCATGACATGTCATTTTTGATGTTCTAGCTTAATTTTTGACCGAGTGTCTGTGAGAAAAGTAGGCCAGATATGCCAATGTTTTTTTTTTATTCTGGCTTTTCTCTTAATTTCTTTTTCTCTCTCTTTTCTTTTAGTGGCCTATTGGTGCTGTGTTGCTTGAAATCGACGCCAGTGACCTCCAGATCGGTGTAGTTTTGGCACTTCACCCAGGCCAAAATGGTGCCGTTTTAGGGCCCACCAGTGTTGACTATTGCTTGATCGGCGCTGGTGCCTTTCTAGCTGGTGGAGGTTGAGGCCTATAGCTACCTCATTTATGGCTTCAAAACACTTGTCGTTTTACACCTCGGGGCCCTATTTTCTTAAATTTCACACTCTACACAAAAATGGAGCCATTCATCAATTATGGCATGCAAATGTGGATAAAGAAGTTGATAAAAGTGGGGAAGATTAATTTAAGCCGGTACAGTATGGCTTCTTTGGTGATGCTGAGAGGCTTACCGGTGGACCGGGTGTTTTTGGACGACTGTTTACACCTATGGGATCCACAAACTCATGTGTTTTGGGTTGGTACACACTTTGAGGAGATGTGTCTGACATATGAGGAGTTTGCGGCTATTTTGGGCAGTAGTTCTAAGAGGGCTTTGGTGGTTCCACCGGTTGGGACTGGGTTTTTTTGGAGCTTCATGAGGATGCTCGGTCTCTCTGTGATAGAGGCTAAGGAGTCGGTGGTAGGAGATCAGGTGGATTTATTTGGGTTGGTGGAGTGATATCTGGATCCACTCAGGTTTGATGACCTAGAGCACTAGAGGTTTGGGACTCGAGCTCTAGTTTTCTATTTGGTGAGTACTAGTATACTGACTGGTTCAGTAGGCTAGGGGGATCTAAGGGTGCCAAACCTGGTCCTTCGGATGGAGCGAGGTGCAGGGATTGCAAGTGTGGCCTTGGTGAAGACTATTTTGAGCCTTGACCGAACTTAAAGGGTAAAGGGGATATAGTCAGCTAACCCTATCCTGCTTTAGGTAAGCATTCTCGAACTAAAATTTGTTATGCTATGAGAAGGTGCCTTCTAAAAAAGGCTTAGGTTTGGTTTGCATATGAATGCCTATTTGAGAGTCTGAGTAGTGGGGGCAATGTCTAATCTTACATTTTTTTAGGAAGGGATTTGAACCGTTTTGGTTGTGTTTATAGCTGAATCTATGGATAAAAGGGTTATTGCATGTGAATGCCTATTTCATTTTTATTGTGATGGTGCAATGTCTAATCTTATAGCTCTAGTTGAGGGATCATTTGAGGGTAGTGGAGCCACCCTGACACTGCCCTAATGAGCCATCTCAATATCATTCCAGGCGAGTTGCGGTGGGGCTCGGGTTAGAGGATGAATGGTTGCAGTGGTTGTCAGCGCTAAGGCTGGATCAAATTTTGTGGAAATGTGATCAGTATGAAATTAGCCGGTTTCTAGTTCGGTCAGTTGGATACCAAATGGCTTATCAACCTGGCATGGATAGAATCACATTCTACCTTTGTTCTAGGCTGATGGGGCATATTCAAGGGTTGCCACTAGTAAGAGCTCTTTTCCGGGATATACTGATCTCTCGTCGGATTACTATGGCTATCCATGGTAGCTGATCGAGAGGGGCTGATGTTGTTGAGGTTGGAGTTTCTGGGGGCAAGACTGCTGCTTATGAGGTTTGGCTGGCTGTAAAGCATGGTAGCTAGGAGAGGGAGCATAGAGCGACTCTGACTCGGGAGATGGACACTAGACTCTGGGTGTTGACTGAGATGACCTTAGACTCTATTGGACAAGTTGACCTTGAGGACTCTTATGACTCTAGGGAGATGCCTTCGAGGCAGTGTAGACGGTTTGCCTAGTCCCTTGGTGCATGTCGACCTTATGTTGATAGGGTAGGACTTTTGCTTTTGCTTTTTGATTTTTTGACCCAACTTGTATTTTTTTGAGGGCTTTGAGATAGGATACTAACCCATGATGTATAGAGGGTTCAATTGACAACCTTTTGGTTTTGACATTCTAGATAGTGTATACGCATAAGACTGATGCACATAGATAAATGACAGAGATAGATGCCTGAAGGATAGGGCGTTTGTGATTCTCTCTTTACATAGCTTGTACTGATTTAAGATATGTAAATAGGGAATCATTTAGACACCTTTTAGAAGGAAATTCAGTTTTATCCTTTATGATATTATCGCTTTTGAGCCTTAACTTTTACCTAAGAAGTGCTTTCGGGTTTTCGACCTAGCAGGTTGCTCTAACTTTTGCCTAAGCTGTCCTTTTAGGTTTTCGACTTAGCGGGCTTCTAATTTTGCCTAAGTCGCTTGCCCTAGTAGGTTCTCAGCTTAGCTTGATTTGTTTTGATTTTTGCTTTCTCTTTTTAACATTGGCACAAAAAATCTAAAATTTTCAAGTAAAGAGGGGCAAAAATGTGTTTTTATTATTGTTGTGACCGCACCCATAGATTAGGCTACTTACGCAACCCGCACTTTTGGAACATATTTTTAGGAATCAGGTCATCGTAGTTTGGCCTTATGGTAACATAAGGAGTCATTTCTAGTGCTAAGGCCTGAATGCATTCACACAATGTATCTTTTGAGTTAATCCAACTTGCATGGCTTGTTGAACTCATTGCCATCTATGTCTGATAAGATGACACTGCCTCCGAAGAGGATTTTCTTCAATAAGTAGGGGCCTGCCCAGTTTGGCATGAATTTACCCCGAGGATCTTGCACAGGAGCTTTGATTTCCTTGACAACCCTCTTCGAGTTTCTGATCTTGGAGTCTCTTGTTGAAGTGCCTAGATATCCTCTAGTTGGCATAAGGTGTTGCCTTGGTTGGCGTCCAAATGGAGATTCTGTATCCCCATAAGGCAAATGGCAGCTGTTCATGCCAACTTCTATGATTATGAATCATCTTTTGAAGGATGTTCTTGATGGACTTGTTAGCTCCTTCAATTGTTCCAATGGTCTAGGGCCTATATGGTGAAGAGCGATGTTGTTGAATTCTGTACTTAATCATTAGGATGTATACCTCTTTTTGGAAGTGAGACCCATTGTCTAATATGATCTCAAAGGGGACCCCATATCTCCAGATGAGGTTTGTCTGGATGAACTGAGCTACATTCTGGAGGTTAGAACATGATAGGATGCAACTTCTACCCACTTAGTGAAGTAGTCGATGGGTACCAGGATGTACTCATGCTGATTAGAGGACTTTGGAGTGATTTTGATAATCACGTCAATTCCCCAAGTCACAAAGGGCCATGGTGTTGTGATAGGGTGAAGAGCCATTAGGGGAAATTTCTGGAGTTTGGCATAAATATGGCATTTATGACATTTCTGAACAAATTTTGCGCAATCTAATCACATGGTCAGCCAATGATAACCCTGATTGGTGATCTTAAGGGCTAGAGCCATCTCGTTCATGTGGGGGCCTTCTTCTCCGCCAGTACCCATTCCATGATTTGTTGAGCTTATTCTTCGGTTATGCACCTGAGATGTGCTTGGTTCCATGTCTGTTTCTATAAGATTTTGTCCTTGTAGAAGTAACTCTTTGATAGCTCCTGGAGGGTCCTCTTGTCAAACTTAGAGGTGCCTTCAGGGTATTCTTACTTGTCTATCTAGGTCTAAATATGCCAGTACAAAGGCTTACCATCGGCAAGATGGAGATTGCAATAGTAGGCTAGCTATTGATGAATTTGGATTTTTAGAGGTTTGATGACCATGTCAGGGCTGGGATCAACCATGGAGGCATGTGTTGCTAGTGCATTAGCAAACTGATTTTTGGTTCGAGGCAAATAGTGGAATAATAATTCTTTGAACTGTTGAGCCACTAATCTAGGCGCTGGAGGTATGGGATCAAACACTTCTCTTTGATCTTCCATTTCTTAAGTGCTTGAGAGACTATCAGGATGGTGCTTGAAGGGTAGTCGTTCTCCGTCTGGAGTCACTAAGACTAGGTGGACGCCATAATCCTGATGGTTAGCGGCCCCATCAAAATACATCTTCCACTAATCTGTTTGAATCTGTAGGATGTCCTCATTTGGAAACCTGATATCTATTACATCGACATCGCCGGGAGATGCGGCTAAGTGGTCTAGTACCACACTGCCTTTGATTTCTTTCTTCGCAATAAATCTTAGGTCAGATGATGCAAAGATAGTAGCCCATTTAGCCATCTTATTGTCTAGAACTGCCCTCTCCATAAGGAATTTCAAGGGACTCTGGTTAGCGATGACGTGAGTAGTGTAGGAGCAAAGACAATGTTGGAGCTTGATGCAAACCCATGCTAAGGCTAGGCATAACTGTTCAATCTTACTGTACTTTAATTATGTTTCCAGCATTCGCTTACTCAGATAGTAAACGACATTCTCCTTGTGCGAATCTAGTGCTTCTTATGCTAGCATGGCCTGATGCTTCTTCTATTACTAACAAGTAGAGGAGAAATGACTTTCCAGGTCTGGTAGGCTAGAGAATCGAAGGGTTGAGTAAGTATGCTTTGATATGTTCAAAGGCTTTATGACACTAGTCATCCTAAGCCTTCGGGGCATCTTTTCTCAATTTTTTAAAGATTGATCCATAGGTATCTACTAGCTGTGAGATAAACTGACTGATATATTGAAGGCAACCTAAAATCTCCTGATCTCCTTTTCTATTTTAGGAGATGCATCTCGATGATGGCTTTGGATTTTGCTGGGCCAATCTCAATCCCTCTCTTGGATACCTTGTAGCCCAGGAAGATACTAGACGGAGTTCCAAAGAGACACTTGGCAGGTTGAGTTTCAGATTATATTGTTGGAGTTTGGAGAAGAACGCTTAAGGGCAATTAGGTGACTTGGTCCATCCCTAGTGTGGACAACCATGTCATCAACATATACTTCTACATTCTTATGTACCAAGTTGTGGAAGATCATGGTGGCCATTCTCTGATAAGTGGCACCAGTGTTTTTTAATCCAAGCATCATTTTATAGTAGAAAGTACCCCACTCTATGATGAATGAAGTTTTTGATTTATCTGGCTGATTAACTGGTATCTGATTATACCCCACATAGAGATCTGTGTCTAAAATCACACTGGACCCTGCCATTCTGTCAATAAGTAGGTCGATGTGTGGTAAAGGGAAGTCATCCTCAGGATAGACCTTGTTAAGATCCCGATAATCAATGCAAATTCTAATTTGCCATCTTTATTGGTAATTGGTACAATGTTGGCCAACTAGGTTGGATAATCAATAGCCTCAATGAAGTGGTTCTCCAATAACTTGGCTGTTTCCTCCTTGATTCTAAGAGATATTTTCAGTTTCTATCTCTGGAGTTTCCGTTTCACTGGTTGATATGATCATAGGTGGGGATCTTATGAACGGCAATGTCAGGATCTATACCGATCATATCACTAGTTGTCCATGCAAAGCAATCTGAATACTGCTTGATGAACTCTGTCAACTCCTATTTACAATCACATTCATACACAATAAATGTATGTCTTGGTGTATTTTTTATGCCAAAGTTTATTTATTCTTTTGTTATTTTTAATTCTTCTTCTTCATTTTTTGTTTTGCTAGCAATCTCATTCAGGGTGGAGAAAGGGTAACAAGAAAACTAAAACTTTTTATTATTGATGAAGGTTCCATGATCGGCATTTACATTGAGTTCTACAAAGAGGTCTCCTATCTCTGACAAGGAAAACAAAGAAGACTCAGATGACTGAAAAAACTCTGAACTAGACTTTGACTCAAGTTTTGTTTGTGACTCAGGTTTACGTTCAGGTAGAAGGAAGGTTGACTGCTTTACGCGCTCCTCCAAGTACCAATTCTGTAATGGTTTTTGGATGGGCTATATGAGATTTGTGGGGTCTAGTTCCACTTGTTCAGTAATCATGCAGAGGTCAAAGAGAGATGTCTCCATGTTGTCCTCCCAATCAGTCTCGAGCTTAAAAAGAGGCTCACGGTCTATTACTGAGAGCCTGACATTAGAGCAATGTTCAAAACTAGGGATTAGTCTTTTGGTTAAAGGGCAATACCATGGTTCTTGAAAGAAATAATAGGATTCTGATTCCCCCTCCTTGGTAAAGTAACCGTTAGGGGTTTTGAAGTATGGACGCGTCAAAATGTCCCTTGTTTCACCTCTCATTGTCGCCTTCTATTTGGTTTTCTTTGCCTCCTCTCGGTCTTTGTCTATTGGCTAAAATCCAAGATTAAAAGGAGGTTCAGCAATCGAATATTCAGTAAAGGAGCTCATACCTTGCTAGTTGTGGCCCAATTCCATTCCTGGAAAGTAACACATGGTTCTTAATATGTTAGCCACCACAGGGTTACTGTAGGGATCAAAGTTCGTTGGAAAAATTTCTTTACTCAGCACTACCTCGATAGATTGAACTAAATCAAAGGAGAACCTTGAGAATGGGTAGACTATTGGCTTAAGCTGAATTTCCAATAGTGGGTCCAAAGAGGGAATTTCTTATTTTCCAGCAAGTCTTCTTTGATTGTTACCACTGCGTTTCCGTAGGGGAATTTCAACTTTTGATGTAGAGAGGAGGCTACTGCCTTAGCCTTATGAATCCACAACCTCCCTAGAAGTAGGTTGAAGCAGCCTGGACATCCACTACCTGAAAGGGAATGGTCATTACTGCGGGCCCAATTGTGACCTCTAGCTCGGCCACACCTAGTACTTTTTGTCTAGTGTTGTCATATGCCGTCACTATCTAATTGGAAAGCATAAAGTCTTCAGTAGTTAAACCCAGACAGCTGGCTACCTTTGGAGGACAGATATTCAGTAGTGACTCATTGTCTACCAGAACCATAGGCACTATTTTACTACTAGCTTGGACTGTGACATAAAGAGCATGGTTGTGATCTCCTCAAGTAAGGATCTCATGGTTTGAAAAGTAATAAGCCATTTCTAGAGGGTTTCTTGTGATGGAAGCCACCAAAGCTTTTGGAGTGATATCGACAATTGTCTTGTAATGCCCTGATTTTTGGAATTATGAATAATGACTACTAGATTGCTAATTGGTACCAAATTGGGGTATTGGTATGAATTTCAATTCAGATAGGTTACTTTCATAATTATTTTGTCTAGATTGTGATTCATGCATTATATGTTATGTGTTTGATTATTCGTGCATTAATGGAGTCTGGATTGCGAATTACGAAGTTGTGCCTTAGGAAGCCTAGTTATGGAATTTAATGTGATACGGTTCTAGTTGCACCTAGATATTTGGAATTGAGAGAGAGAATGGTGTTAAATTGATTTCAAAATATTTTTCCTAAATTGATTTGATTTCGGCATTAAAATAATTAATTTGGTATTTATTGTCAATTATTGGGATTTGATTTGCAAATAAGATTTATTGATCATTATTGTGACTCATTTATTATTTAAGGAATTATTTGTTAAAGTGTAGTTTTAATTGTATCAATGGTATTTCAATTATGTGTATTTTATTAAATAGGTCTTAAAATAGGTGGGCTTATTTAATTATGGGTCATTTTGTATTTTTTTTAAAAGAAAGGAAATAAAAAGAAAATATATATTTTAACCTAAAATTAAAAAAAGAGAGTGCCGCCCTCTTCACACACACATGCACAAGAGAAAAAGAAAAAAAAAAAGAGAAAGATAGGTCTTCTTCTATTCCTGTGATTTTGACCATTGGAATCTACAATCATATGAAAATTGAGAGTTAGTAACATTAGGATAGTGATTGAAGTTAGAAGATTGAGGTGCAATTAGGCTGTGATCACAGAAGGCATTCTGTAATCAAGGTAAGTTTCTCTTTTTGCATTCCGTATGTTATTCTCTAATTTGATTATGTTATTGGAGTCATTATTGTTAAGAGATTTCAAATCCCTAATGGTTGATATCTATGTTTTCTTTTTACTTTTCATGCCCATAGAGAAGGGTGAACCTTCTAAGGTTGATAAGGGCAAAGGGAAGGCATAATTGCAAAGTTTGGTTTGCTATTGTGCAGTTTGAGGTTAGTGCTCTACAAGTATATGTTTACCCTAATTTCTTTGAGTGATGTTTGTGCTTTGCAATTATATGTTTAGTTTGATTTTAATTATTGCTATTTTTGATCATGAACATCATTTTTTTTCCCATTTATTGATTTTGAGAATTGATGTTTTTAAGTGGAGAAATTGGAAATTCTGTGTAAATTGCTTGAATTGATAAACTTTGATGCTATGTGTGTTATTGGTTCTGTTTAGAACTCAATTTTGGACCCTTTAAGTTTTTTATCTATATTTGAGCTCTTCACAAACGTTTTAGCTCTACTTCTTAGCTTTCCAAACCATCGTCTGGTGGCTAATTTGGATGCTTGTAGCTCAAGTTATGATCAAAACACTAGAACTGGTTTTGCCATGGCGTCAAACTTATATATTCGGATGATTGCTTATTTTGGCATCTAAGATGCCTAGTTTTCAACTAGTGTCCTTCATAAAAGCTGTAGATTTATTTGTTAGATTTCTAACGCATCCTCTTGTGTTGAATTTGGATAATCATAGCTCAATTTATGAGACAAATAGTAAAACTAGTTTGGGCATGCCTAGCTCGTGTTGTGTATTGCTAAAATTGGCTTTCTAGCATCGCCATGCCATGTAGCATGCCCAGCCCGTGCTTCCTACTAACTATAGGTATACTTTGTGACCCTTTTAGAATGGCCATGCCATCTAGCACGCCCAGCCCATGCTCTCCACTGTCCCTTTCAATGCTTTGTTGTATTTTTGACCTTCTAATGTTTCCTAAACCCTCTAAATGCATACCTAATGTATCTTTGATGTGTTTTTCCTTAGAATCCTCTTTAAATGAGACTAAAGTATCATATGAAAATTAATGGAGAATATACAAGATATGAAGTATGTTTAGTTGATCTTAATTGAGAACTATCACATAATAATACTTATTGTTATAACCTAAGAATTTAATATAAGTTTGAATGTGGGAATTGAGTTAACTTTTGTTCAGTATTAGACCATGAAAATAAATAGGGGATATTGGTTAGTTAGTTATGATTTGATGAGTTATTTATCCTAATAATCTATTGAAGTTCAATGATATGCGATGTGTGATTACAAATTGGAATAAACTTAGCTAAAGTGAGATCTGATTGGTTCTTCATATGCCTTGAGCTAAACTTGATATGTGAAATTATACTTGCTTGTATAATAATTGGGTTGTTAGAAAACACACTAAAACTTTACTATTATGATGTTGACTTGCTTGACCTATGAACTACCATGAACTAAGAGTGTGCTTATGACTTGATAATGCCAATTCAGAGTTATACTTTGGAAAAATAAGTGCTATACACTAGGTACACTTACTACTTGACATCATGAATAACATTGGATTAAGATGTTTGTGCGCTGTTGTGATCTCAATTGAATTACTTGAGCAATACATGTTACGAATGTGAGATTATTAATACTTGTGAAAATGTATGAGCATGGATGTTTTGGATTTATAAGAAGCTTATGAGCTTCTATGATTAATGAGCAGACTGCAATTAGATGCGTTTTCTTATTATGTTTATTTCTTAACATTTTGGTTATGGATGTTAATTGGAAGTTGATTTAAACTGGATTGACCTAAAAAGAATTCATGGGCTCTTATTATGGTCTTGGTTGAATAGTTGCTAGAATATGGTTATCTGTTTCTGAAAATAAGGCATGCTATGAATTTCGATTTGGATTGCGTTATGATCACATGCCAGACACGTGGGTGTCTTCAGGACGAGTGGGCGCACTCTACTGACTCTATATTTGAAAGACTTTATAAGTCTACTGTTAAAAGGAAAACTAGCCAGTATTAGTCTGACGGTTATCAGACACCGTACTATTACTTGTTCTACTTCTGTTTTATTTGAGTCACCGTTAAGGCCCAAATATCTGGACTAATGAATAGGTATGGTTAGCACAACTGTAATGGTTAATTACTTATAATTCAAGTTACCTACAAACTGTTCGTATATGATCACTTGTTGTGCAAGTTATTTACAAGATTATTAATATGATTATCTATTATGCAAGATATTGTCATAAAAATGTAACATGTATGTTTATACTATGGATATATTCTCAGATAAAGTGATAGGTTCTTCTATTGTACGATCTTTATTGTGAAGATATTATGTGAATACTTGAGTTACCTTCGTGAACTAAATGTTATGACATGTGTGAATTAACACTGTTATGTGATTATTTAGCTGCAAGTAACGTGGAAATACTTATATATGAATTGTTGGAGAGTCAATCTATTATTTATACATACTGATTGAAGTGGGCTCTTAAGACACAAACTTGGATGTGTTTATGCTATAAGTGGTCGCATAGAGATATAGTATGGGAATGTGACTTGTTGTGGTACATGACATTTTGATATTGTGTATGGTTTCAATGGACCATGCTTCTATGCTATGTGAATGCATATATATTGTTGAGTACCACTGAGTTTTATACTCAGTGCGATGTTTTTAACTCACGTAGGTTGAAGTTTGTTAGCTGTGGATCTCGAGTACCTGTGTCCAAAGAGAAGATCTTCTACCTCTAGACTAGAGTGTTAGTCTAAACTATAGACTCATGGCATGTGTTAGATTTGGAATTAAGGGAACATTGGTTTGCTATGAGGGGCTTGGAACTTATTTATTTCAGTACACTTAATTTATTTCTTGAACTCTAAAAGGATTTTGATTTGTTCCACATGGACTTGGACTATCATTTTGAGATTGAACTTTTGAAATTTTTTTAGAATTATAAATGTTGGATTTGAGAATGGTTTCTTTTGAGAATTCATTTTATTGTAATGGAACATTAAATGTTATAAAGGGTTTTGAAAATTTCATTGTTACTTTGGAATGTTTATTAATAGGTAATCGTTTCTTAAATGGTATTTTCAAAGGACATTCTTGTTGTTTTCTCGAGGAATTTCCTAAACTGTTATAGAACTATTTGATGGGTTACCACTATTACTCGAACGATTTAAATTTTCTTGACTTTTATATTTTTACTATTTAAAGTAAGTTATGGGTTACAAGACTTCGCTGTTTGTTTTTTTTTCCAAACAATAAATACTAGATATACACTAATAAGCAAGCCAGTACGTGCCTCTGGCACAGAATGTGACATCTCTTGTCTGGCCTTGTAGGGTCGGAAAGGGGGGTGTTACACGTCTGACACTGATTCATTGCCTTAACTAGAGCTTGGCGATGTACAAAAGTACATTGAATCTACCCCGATATAGAAATGTTGGCCTTGGTTTTCTTTAGCTGTTCCAAAACCAAATCTCAAGCTGGGGTCGGAGCTTGAACTGGGCATGTCCTTGGCCAAGGTGGTTGGATTGGGTAAAGTTTTGGGAGGAGGAGATGGGTATTGTCTCCCGCTCTAGGTGATGGCATTAATTTCCTCAAGCATGTCATTTAGGTCTATGACACAACATGAGTTGTCCATGATTGGGCAGATTAGGGAGGCCAAGTCAGTGTCTGGCTCCTAGTGGATCATATGGATGTTGGTTTAATGTTGGGGGAGTGGCTTAGCATTTATGTTTGGTTTGGGTCAAATAGGGAGTATTTGGCCACTCTTCACCAAGTCCTGGATCTTATGTCTTAGGGTTTTGCAGTCATCAGTCTTGTGCCTAGGTTCTTGATGGAAAGAGCAGAAGGAGTTTAGGTTGTAGTGTTTTGGAACTGGATTCGGTAAGGGTCTGGATTCTAGAGGCTGTATCAACTTGTCATCTATTAGCCTTCTGAAAGATAAATGAGAGGAAACCCTAAGATCCGTGAACTTGCATCGGTCTGGTCGAGCAACTAGTCTTGGTGGAGGAAGAGGTTATTGTCTTTAGCCTGTCAGATTGGCCTACTCACCACCTTTCTCAGGGGGGGGAACTGCGTGATAGCTGGTATGTGGCTTCTTATATTTGGAGAAAGAAGGTTGATCCTCTTTAATCTGGCCTGACAAGATTAGGTCCTCAATTTCAATTGTGGTGGCAATGAGAACTTAAAAGTCTGGAAGGTACTAAGTCCTAAATTGACTTTGATAAGAGGGGAGTATGTTCTTGACTATGATGTCAATCCATTCTTGTTCTGAAGGATGATTGAGCATCTAAGTAGCTTTACCTCTCCATCTTGTGAGAAAGGAAGAGAAGGATTCAAGGGCTCCTTGCTTGGTAGCCTCCAAGTCTTTCTTGGTAATGTCAACCTCCATATTGTAGTGGTACTACCGGTTGAAGGCATTATAGATCTCATCCCAGGTCTTCTTCTTGGCATATCAAGGGCAACTAACCAAGGAAGAGCAACACCAGTGAGGGATTGCTGGAAGAGTTGAGTCAGGAGCTCATTGTTCACACTAAGAGGAGTGAGGGCACCTATATACATTTTTAGGTGAGTCTTGGGGCATGTGGTGCCATTAAACTTGTCCATGTTGGGCATCTTAAACTTGGCAAGTAGCCTGGCCTCTAGAAAGAGTGGGAGAGAGTCTACATCAATCAAGTCTCTGTACTTCTTGACCTTTAGAGAAGAAGAATTATCCCCTATCTGGCTCAGGGTGGCACTAGCACTGGAGGTGGTCCCTTATCTTAGGAATCGACCCTTAGGCAATCTAATCATCATTGGGTGGAATAGCAAGTTGTTTATTAGATCCCCCGACCTAGTTGGGAGGAGCATTGCCATTTTGACTAGCAGTTATCAAGGTCCTGACTTCCCTTAGAATAGTCTCTCTTTGGGTAGCAATGGTGTTCTAAAGGGAAGCATTCTGCTCTTTTAGCATAGTTCGAAATGGATCTCTTATTCTCGAAGCGTCTCTTCCATCAGTGCTATAAAATCATTAGGTAGAGCCATTATTGTTGTCGTTCTGGTAGAAGAAAACAAAGAAGTGTATCAGTACATATCCGTTGTAGAAGTTCAGTACTTAGGTTAGGGTTTGACATTTTTTGGTGTGCTCAGATCTGGTTTGAGGCTTTGGTAAAGTTGGAAGCAATGCACGAGCCAAGATTTGATGGCATGACTTGGGCATTGCCCCAGTTTGAGGAAGTGGAGGTGCTTTGGTCTGATATAAGGCTTTTGGGGTAATCTAAGGGTGCTCAGGCCAGGCTGGAGACTTTTGGTGATTTGTGGTGTTTAGATCTATTTTGAAACTTTGGTAGAGTTGGAAGCAAGACATGAGCCTAGATTTGAGAGCATGACTCGGGCATTGCCTTAGTTTGGGAAATGAAAGTGCTTAGGTATGGTCTAAGGCTTTTGGGATAATTTGGTAATCTGGGATGCTCAGGTCTATTTTGAGGCCTTCTATGAGGGGCTCAAGTCTGAATTGAGGCTTTGGATAATCTAAGGTGCTTAGGTCTATTTTGAGGCTTTTAGTAGAGTTGGAAGCAATGCAAGAGCCAACATTTGAAGGCATGACTCAGGCATTGCCTCCCAGTTTAGTGGATAGAAGAACTTTGATCTGATATAAGGCTTTCAACTAATTTGGGGTGCTTAAGTCTGTTTGAGGCTTTTGGCGATTTGTGGTGCTTAAGTGTGATTTAAGGCTTTCTGGTGATGTGAGGTACTCAGGTCAGGTTTAAGGCTTTTGGTGATTTGTGGTGCTTAGGTCTAATTTAAGGCTTTCTGATAATGTGAGGTGCTCAGGTCAGGTTTGAGGCCTTTAGTGATTTGTGGTGCTTAGGTCTAGTTTGAGGCTTTCTTTGAGCTGCTCAAGTCTGATTTGATGCTTTAGGGTGCTCAGATAAGTTTGAGGCTTTGGATAATCTGAGGTGCTCATGTCTGTTTTGAGGATTTTAGAAGAGTTAAAAGTAATGCACGAACTAAGATTTGAGGGCATGACTAGGGCATTGCCCCTAGTTTAGTGGATGGAAGTGCTTAGGTCTGATTTATGGCTTTCTCATAATGTGAGGTGATCAGGTCAAGTTTGAGGCTTTTGGTGATTTGTGGTGCTTAAGTCTGATTTAAGGCCTTTTGGTAATGTGAGGTGGTCAGGTCAGGTTTGAGGCCTTTGGTGATTTGTGGTGCTCAAGTCTAGTTTGAGGCTTTTTGTGAGGTGCTCAAGTCTGATATGAGGCTTTAGGGTGCTTAGGTCAAGTTTGAGGGTTTGGATAATCTGAGGTGCTCAAGTCTGTTTTGAGGCTTTTGATAGATTTGGAAGCAATGCACGAGCCAAGATTTGAGGTATGACTCGGGCACTGCCCCCTATTTAGTGGATGGAAGTGCTTAGGTTTGATCTAAGGCATTTAGGTAATTTGGGGTGCTTAAGTCTATTTTGAGGCTTTTGGTAATTTGTGGTGCTCAGGTTAGGTTTTGAGGCTTTTTTGGTAATAGGTTGGATATATTTCCTTTGGTAGGAATTAGCGTTTAGGTTTACCACTAGTTGGTGTTTAGGATACCACTGTTTTTTTGTTTAGGTGACCACTTGTTGGTGCTTGGGATGCCACTGGATTGGTGTATAGGATACCGTTGGATTGGTGTTTAGGATACCACTGTTTTTTTTGTTTAGGTGACCACTTGTTGGTGCTTGGGATACCACTGGATTGGTGTATAGGTTACCGCTGGATTGGTGTTTAGGATACCACTGTTTGGTGTACGGGTTACCACTGGATTAGTTATTGTTTGTCTAATCTCTTGTTCCATAACACATAATGTGTGAGTACATGAATGTTATGCCAAAATGGTTTCATGATGTAGGTTGCATATAATCCTAGGGATCAGATCTAAGTTCATTACATGCGTTTGGTGGATTGGTTTGAGGGTCCCATCCGCTAGAGTTGGTATATGCCTCATCATTTGACCATGTCATATCAAATGGAATGATTGGTATGGCAAACCCTTTACCCTATTGTAAGGAACGGAGGTGTGCAGGATGAGTGAGAAGCCTTATCGACCTAGGACGGCTCTAAGGAAGATGGCCCCAAAGTGATAATGGCAACTCGGTTTGCTTAATTTGAATGACGGGATGTGACGGCTTAGTCTAGTGTGATATTGTCCCGCACGATTTTGTTCCTGAGCTAGACCCACTCAAAGCCCAAAACGCATCACACCTTTCTAAGACCATCTCTCTTTTGTATTGAACGTACCCCTTGCACTTAACCGATGTGGGATTCGCCTAAGGTGCATTACGTATTACCGTCCAGCCCCCATTAGGAACTTAGCCTCTTGGTTGAGGTTTGCCCCACCACCAGCCAGAGGAGCAAGGCTTGGCTCTAGCACCAAGTTGTGATGGCCCAATATAGTGTGATATTATCCACTTTGGGCTTGGCCCTCATGGATTTGTTCTTTGGCTAGAACCACTCATAGCCTAAAACGTGTCACACCTTTTTAAGACCATCCCACTTTTGTTCTAAACTTACCCCTTGCAGTTAACCAATGTGCGATTCGCTTAAGGTGCTTTATGTATCGTCGTCTGGCTGGTGGTGGGGCAAACATCAGCCAGGAGGCTAAGTCCCTTATGAGGGGTGGACGACGATATGTAACTGACCTTAGGCGAATCCCACATTGATAAAGTGCAAGGGGTAAGTTTAGTACAAAAGAGGGATGGTCTTAGAAAAGGTGTGACGCATTTTGGGCTATGAGTGGTTCTAGCCCAGGAACAAATTTGTGAGGGCAGGGCCTAAAGTAGACAATATCACACTGGACTGGGCCATCACAACTTGGTATTAGAGCCAAGCCTTTCCCCATTGGCTGGTGGTGGGGCAAACCTCAGCCAAGAGGTGAAGTCCCTAATGGGGGGTGGACAGCGATACATAACACACCTTAGGCGAATCCCACATCGGTTAAGTGCAAGGGGTAAGTTTAGTACAAAAGAGGGAAGGTCTTGGAAATGTGTGATGAGTTTTGGGCTATGAGTGGTTCTAGCCCAAGAATAAATCCATGGGGGCCAAGCCCAAAGTGGACAATATCACACTGGACTAGGCCGTCACAACTTAGTATTAGAGCCAAGCCTCGCTCCTCTGGCTGGTGGTGGGGCAAACCTTAGCCAGGACGCTGAGTCCCTAATAGTGGGGTGGATGGCGATACATAACGCACCTTAGGCGAATCCCACATTGGTTAAGTTGAAGGTGTGAGTTTAGTACAAAAGAGGGATGGTCTTAGAAAGGTGTGACGTGTTTTGGCCCAGGAACAAATCCGTGAGGGCCAAGCCCAAAGTGGACAATATCACACTTGAATGGGCTGCCACAACTTTGTTTCAGAGCTAGGCCTTGCTCCTCTGGCTGGTGATGGGGAAAACCTCAGCCAGGAGGCTGAGTTCCTAATAGGGGGGTGGACGGTGATACGTAATGCACCTTAGGCGAATCCCACATTGGTTAAGTTGAAGTTGTGAGTTTAGTACAAAAGAGGGATGGTCTTAGAAAGGTGTGATGTGTTTTGGCCCAGGAACAAATCTGTGAGGGCCAAGCCCAAAGCGGACAATATCATACTCGAATGGGCTGCCACAACTTGGTTTCAGAGCCAGGCCTTACTCCTCTGGCTGGTGGTGGGGCAAAAGTCGGCCAGGAGGCTGAGTACCTAATGGGGGCTGGACGACGATACGTAATGCACCTTAGGTGAATCCCACATCGGCTAAGTGCAAATGGTAAGTTTAGTACAAAAGAGGGATGGTCTTAGAAAGGTGAGACACATTCTGGGCTATGAGTGGTTCTAGCCCAGAGAATGAATCTGTGAGGGCGAAGCCTAAAGTGAAAAATATCACACTGGACTGGGCTGTCACAACTTGGTATCAAAGTTAAGCATGGCTCCTCTAGCTGGTAGTGGGGCGAATGTTAGCCAGGAGGCTGAGTCCCTTATGGGGGCTGGACGACGATAAGTAATGCACCTTAGGTGAATCCCACATCCGTTAAGTGCAAGGGGTAAGTTTAGTACAAAAGAGGGATGGTCTTAGAAAGGTGTGGCGCGTTTTGGGCTATGAGTGGTTCTAGCCCAAGAACAAATCCGTAAGGGCCAAGCCCAAAGCAGATAATATAGCACTGGACTAGACCATCACAACATGGTATTAGAGCCAAGCCTTGCTCCACTGGATGGTGGTGGGGCAAACCTCAGCCAGGAGGCTGAGTGCCTAATGGGTTGTGGACAATGATACGTAACGCACCTTAGGCAAATCCCACACCGATTAAGTGCAAGGGCTAAGTTTAGTACAAAAGAGGCATGGTCTTAGCAAGGTGTGTCGCGTTTTGGGCTATGAGTGATTCTAGCCCAGGAATAAATCCGTTAGGGCCAAGCCTAAAGCGGACAATATCAAACTAGACTGGGCCATCACAACTTGGTATCAAGGCCAAACCTTGCTCCTCTGGCTGGTGGTTCGGCAAACCTCAGCCAAGAGGTTGAGTTCCTAATGGGGGGTGGATGACAATACGTAACGCACCTTAGGTGAATCCCATGTCGGTTAAGTGCAAGGGGTAAGTTTAGTACAAAAGAGCGATGGTCTTAGGAAGGTATGACGCGTTTTGGGCTATGAGTGGTTCTAGCCCAGGAACAAATTCGTGAGGGCCAATCACAAAGCGGATAATATAACACTGGACTGGGCTATCACAACTTGGTATTAGAGCCAAGCCTTGCTCCTCTGGATGATGGTGGGGCAAACCTCAGCCAGGAGGCTGAGTCCCTAATGGGGGGTGGATGGCGATACGTAACACACGTTAGGCGAATCCCACATCGGTTAAGTGCAAGGGGTATGTTTAGTACAAAAGAGGGATGGTATTACAAAGGTGTGACGCATTTTGGGCTATGAGTGGTTCTAGCCTAATAACAAATTCGTGAGGGCCAAGCCCAAAGTAAACGATATCACACTGGACTGGGCCGTCACATGGGAAAGAATCCTAAATGATGCATTTGTATGTCTGCAAGGTGATTTTTAATTTAACCCAAAATGGAGATTCAAAACCTACTCTGTAGTACTCTTACTATATTTTTTAAGTTTAAAAATTATTTTAAAGGTCCCCAGGTTAGCTTATGAGCCCCCTCCGGGCACTATGGACCGAGACGCTCCTATTTGTGAAAGTCTGGCTGGATGGTCCCACTAGTTGTTTCATCAAGAAAGAAACTGTAAAATGTTGGGACTGATCGAAACCCTAATGCAGTCCTTTCCAAGTTCATTTTTTAGGTTAGCCCTGTATGCGACTAGTTGGTCTGATTAATTGATCTGATTATTAATTTTTATGAGTTTTATGACTCTGTTTAGCGCTTAAGTGATGTCTGGATAGCTCTTTGGGGCGCTTTGATTGTGTGTTGTGTGTTAGAGTCGCCGCCTTACTTTATTTCTATTTTTGGGGAAAGTATAAAAATCCTATGTTTGACTCCTTTATTATGTGCCATAATGGATAAGACGCACTAGCCTTGAATTGTTGGGTTTGGGGACTAGGTTTTCGGTTTCATTGCATGGATTAGCACGGTTTGGGTTCGAATTAAAAATCAAAAGCACTATTTGGCATGAATGTAAGTTTTATCGATGCATGGGCATACTCATAATGCATGTCAATATCAGAAATATAGTGCATTAAAGTAAGCAGTTGTAATAAAGGCGTGTATTTCAGAGGGGAGCCTAGCTCTAGCCTCGTTATCGAGGTGTTCTAGGTCATGCAACACATTCTCCTAAGTCCCGACCGGTCAGTTCGGTCAGAGGTATTCCTTCGTACCTCATTTGTGTGAGGATCGGGAAGCACAAAGTTGTACCATCAATTAGGATGGTAGGGTCTCGAAGGCGCCACTCTTAGAGTGGGCTTACTGGTTTGCAGGCTAATTTCGGGCTTTGTTTTGAAAACTGGTTTTTCTGATTTTGCCGACTGGACCAGGTTTAATTTGTCTGATGGATCGAGCTTAAAGCATGCATAGTTCCGGTTAGACCAAGCTTAATAGTTGATAATTTGCTAGATGGACCAGGCTTAATTGACAAAGTCTTAGTTTAGAGATTATACCCTCGTGACATGGCCTGATCGCAGCTCCACGATGTGTTGTCGACTAAGGAGGTCAAGTCTTCCTCCAAATATAAGCTAAGGTAGGGCACGAGGACCCTTATATTAGTCTTATAATATTATTAAATGACAAATTATTAATCCATCGCTAGATTTGATTAATAATTAATCACCTAACTAGTAGCTCTGGCCTAAGAAAGCTCAAAATGTTAGTGAAGGTCGAAAGGATCAACTTTTGAGAGCCGAGTTTGGCTTTAAACTCAACTATGGAAGATGAGCAAAGTCAGACTCTATGGTGATAGAACTGCAAAAGTGAGAATGAGAGTCGTTGATGCTTAGGTCAAATCTAAGGCTTTCTGGTATTTTAGGGTGCTCAAATTCATTTTGGGGCTTTTTGTAGTGTGAGGTACTTATGTCTGGTTTTGAGGCTTCGGTGATAGGAGGAAGTAATGCACAAGCCAAGATTCGATGGCATGACTTTGATAATTGATTTGGGAGATGAAGGTGCTTAGGTCTGATCTAAGGCTTTCTAGTATTTTAGGGTGCTCAAGTCTGCTTTGAGGCTTTTTGTAGTCTGAGGTGCTCAGATCTGGATTTGAGGCTTTAGTGATAAGAGGAAGCATTGCACGAGCCAAGATTTGATGGAATGACTCGGGCATTGCTCCCAGTTTGGGATATGAGGGTGCTTAGGTCTAATTTAAGGCTTTTTGATACTTTAGGGTGCTCAAGTCCATTTTGAGGCTTTCATAATCAGGGGTGCTCAAGTTAGGTTTGAGGCTTTGGGATACGAGGAAGCAATGCATGAGTGAAGATTTGATTATATGACTCGGGCATTGCCCCGATTTGGGTGATGAGGGTGCTTAGGTCTGATCCTTAGCTTTCTAGTATTTTAGAGTGCTCAAGTCCATTTTGAGGCTTTCTATAGTCCGGGGTGATGAGGGTGCTTAGGTCTGATCCTTAGCCTATTTTGGAGTAGTTGTACTGAATTGCATTGATTTTTTTACCTTGGCATTGATTGCGTTGTTATGGATGGTTTGCACGAAATTGCACTAAATTGTATTGATTCTCTAGTTTTGGCACTGATTGCGTTGGCTTTTTGATTTTGGCATTGAGTGCCCTGATTTTTTGATTTTGGCATTGACTGCCCTGATTGATTGCACTAGATTACACTGGCTTTCTGACCATAGCAATGGTTGCCCTATTCGTTCTGGCTTTTGCATAGATTCTCTAATTCGCTTTGATTATTGACTTGAGAGCCATGGTTAGTACATAACATAATATGCATGTGGTGAATACGGTGACCAATTCTACATTATATCAAGTTTCTAACCCAGGTTATGGGTTTTTAGGAAAAGGCTAGGTGTTGAAGGTAGGCTCAGTTAGATATGTATGATGGGTAGGATAGTTTACGTTGAGTCTATCAGAAGGTTAAGATGGTTTGCATGTGGGTGCCTATTTCTGCATTCTAGTGCAAGGTCTGATTTTGCTTTAAATGAGGCTAGATAAAAGCTTAGGTTAACACCTAAGGATTTTGGTATTTTGGAAAAGGGAGCTCAAAGATGATGTTTGTAATGATGCTCAAGGATAGGGCTTAAGTTGATGCTCAAGCCTTAAGGTGAATACAGTTGAGTCTATTTGGTAGGTACAACTGAGTCTGTCCGGTGGGTACAACTGGGTCTACCTGATGGGTACAGCTGGGTCTGCCTGATTGGTATAGCTGGGTCTGTCAGGTGGTTAAAATGGTTTGCACATGGGTGCTTGTCTTCTGGATCCTAGTGCAAGGTCTGGTTTTGTATCTAGTAGCCATTTCTGAATTTGGCTTTGGGTTTCTAGTTGGATTGGCATGCTTTCAGGAAGGCTAGGGAGTTGAGGTTAGGTACAGCTAAGTTTGTCTAATCTATAAACTACAAGATCTAGTTTTACTTCAGGTGGCCATTTTTTAATTTGGCTATGGGTTTCTAGTTAGATTGGTGTGCTTCCAGGAAGGCTAGGGAGTTGAAGATAGGTGCTACTAAGTCTATTTGATCTATGAACTGCAAGGTCTAGGTTGACCCATATCTAATTTCGGATCTTGACTAGCAGTAGATATGTTATCACCTACCCTATACTTGACATAGGGTAAGGACAAGGGATGGATGTCGAGATGCTAGGGCTTTTGTGATTTTCTTTTGCATGACTCGTATTGCTTTAATGAGATGTAAGTGAGAAATCATTTTGACACATTTTATGAAAGGACACTTAGTTTACCTTTTATGAGATTGCTGCTTTATGCCTTACTTTTTGTCTAAGCCACCCTTTCGGATTTTCAACTTAGCAAGTTGTTCTACCTTTTGCCTAAGCTGCCCTTTTGGGTTTTCAACTTAGCGGGCTTTTGATTTAGCCTAAGTCACCTACCCTTGTAGGTTTTCAACTTAGCGTGCTTTTTTTTTATTTTTTTCTTTTTAATTAATGGCACAGAAAATCTAAAATTTTCAAGAGAAGAGGGGCAAAAATATATTTTTATTATTATTGTGACCGCACCCTCAGATTGGGCTACCTATGTATCCATATTTTGGAACATATTTTTGAGAATCAGGTCACCGTAGTTCGGCTTAATGGTGACATATGGGAGTAATATTTTTTATGCTAATGCCTGAATGCATTCACACAATGTATCTTTTGAGCTGATCCAAGTTGCATGGATTGGTAAACTCATTGCCATCTATGTATAACAAGATGACGCCGCCTCCAGAAAGATTTTCTTCAGTATGTAGGGGCCTGCCCAGTTTGGCCTGAATTACCCGAGGGATCTTGCATAGGAGCTCTAATTTCCTTAAGAAAAAGACAAACTTGTTCGAGTTTTCGATCTCGAATTCTCTTATTGAAGTGCCTGGCTATTCTCTACTGGTAGCTCTGAATCTGATTAAGAGCTTCTGGCCTTTTCTCATCGATAGCGTTTAACCTGTTGTGATAATTCTAGACCCATTTTGTTTCGGGCAGCTAACTTTCTCTCATGACCCTGGCTGATATGATTTGAACATCGATAGGGAGGACTACTTCGATCCCGTACACGAGTGAGTAAGTTGTTGCCTTGGTTGGCGTCCTAATGGAGGTTCTGTATCCCCATAAGGCAAAAGGCAATTGTTCATGCCAACTTATGTGATTGTGAATCATCTTCGGGAGGATGTCCTTGATGGACTTGTTCGCTGCTTCAACTGCTCCATTAGTCTGGGGCCTATATGGTGAAGGGCGATGGTGTTGGATTTTGTACTTAGTCATCAATACGTAGACTTCTTTCTAGAAGTGAGACCCATTGTCTATTATGATCTCAAAAAGAACTTTGTATTTGCATATGATGTTTGTTTGGATGAACTGAGCAACTTTACTAGAGTTTAGAATATGGTGGGAGGCAGCTTCCACCCACTTGGTGAAGTAGTTGACGGCTATGAAGATGTACTCATGCTAATTAAAGGACTTAGGAGTGATTCTGCCAATCACATCAATTCCCTAAGTCGAGAAGGGCCATAGTGTAGTGATAGGGTGAAGAGCCACCAAGGGCAATTTCTGGATCTTGGCATAAATCTAGCATTTATGACACTTCTGAATATATTTGGCACAATCTGATCACATGGTCAACCATAAATAACCCTGATTAGTAATCTTATGGGCCAGAGCCATTCCATTCATATGGGGCCTTCTTCTCCACCGTGTATCCACTCCATAATCGGTTGAGCTTCTTCTTGGGTTACACACATGAGATGTGCCTGGTTCCATGTCCGTTTGTATAGAATGCCGTCCTTGCATAGGTAACTCTTTGATAA
The DNA here is from genome assembly GCA_948099535.1 of Jatropha multifida. Taxonomy (NCBI): domain Eukaryota; kingdom Viridiplantae; phylum Streptophyta; class Magnoliopsida; order Malpighiales; family Euphorbiaceae; genus Jatropha; species Jatropha multifida. The sequence goes on along the minus strand of CANUEX010138914.1, from coordinate 3,160 downwards.
TTCCCTGATGGTCCTCTTGTCAGACTTAGAGGCACCATCAGGGTATTCTTGTTTTTCTAATCAGGTCTGAATTTCCCAGTACCAATGCTTACCATCAATGAGCGAAAGATTGCAGCAATAGGCTAGCTATTGGTGAACTTAAATGTTTAAGGGTTTGATGGCCATGTCAGGGCTGGTATGAACCATGTAGGCAAGTATTGCTAGTGCATCAGCGAACTGATTCTTAGTCCGGGGCAAGTAGTGGAATGATAATTCTTCGAATTGCTGAGCCAACTGATCTAGGCATTAGAGGTATAGGATCAAACGTTGTTCTTTGATCTTCCATTTCTTCATTGCTTAAGAGCCTAGGATGGAGTCCCCATAAACCATTAGGTGTTTGATCTAAATACTTAGATCTGCTTATTCCGGCAATACAGGCTTCATATGAATGCTAATGATTGGTGACCCGGAATGTCAACTTAATGCTGAAGGGTAATTGTTCCCCATCTAGAGTCACTATAACCACGTTGATGCCATGACCCAAATGGTTGGTGGACCCATCAAAGTACATCTTCCACTAATCTATCTGAATATGCAAAACGTCCTCATCTGGAAATCTTTTGTATGCTACATCAGCATCACTGGGAGATGCGGCTAGGTGATCTGTTATTGCACTACCTTCAGTTGCCTTCTTTGCAACAAATTTTAGATCAAATGCTGCAAAGATAGCCCATTTAGCCATCTTACTATCCAGAACTTGCCTCTTCATAAGGAATTTGAAGGGACTTTGGTCAGCAATGATGTGAGTAATGTAGGAGCAATGGTAATGCTAGAGCTTAAGGTAAACCTATACCAAAGCTAGGTAGAGTTGCTCAATCTTGCTATACTTCAATTTTGTTTCTAGCATTCACTTACTCAGGTAGTAAATGGCATTTTTTTGTGAGAATCTAATGCTTCTTGCACTAGCATAGTCCCGATGGCTTCATCTGTTTCTGAAAAATAGAGGATAAGTGGTTTCCCAGGTCTAGGAGGTTGGAGAACCGGAGGATTGAGTATATATGCTTTGATCTATTCAAAGGCTTTCTAGCATTGGACATCCCAAGTTTTCGGGGCATCCTTTCTCAGCTTCTTAAAGATCGGCCAGTAGGTGTTTGCTAACAGTGAGATAAATCGAGTGATAGATAGAACGCGACCTAAGAACCCCATGATCTCCTTTTCTATCTTAGGAGGTTGCATCTTGATGATGGCTTTGGATTTTGATGGGTCAATCTCAATCCCCTTCCTGGATATCATGTAACCCAGGAAGAAACTAGATGGAGTTCGAAGAGGTATTTAGTGGGGTTGAGCTTTAGATTATACTGTAGAAGTTTGGAAAAGAACTGTTTGAGGGCAATTAGGTGACTTAGCCCGTCCCCGGTGTGGCAACCATGTCATCTACATACACCTCTAAATGCTTATGCATTAAGTTGTGGAAGATTGTGGTGGCCATCGTTTGGTAAGTGGCACCAACTTTTTTTAGACCAAACGACATCATTTTGTAGCAGAAGGTACCTTATTCTGTGTTGAACAAAGTCTTTGGCTTATCTTGTTGATTAACCTGTATCTGATTATACCCTGCATAGAGATCTGTGACTGAAATCACACTGGACCCTATCATTCTGCTAATAAATAGGTCGATATATGGTGGGGGAAAGTCATCCTTAGGACAGGCCTTATTTCAATCCTAGCAGTCAATGAAAATTCTTATCTTGCCATCTTTCTTGGGAACTGGTACTATGTTGGCCAACCATGTCAGATAATCAATGACCTCGATGAAATTATTTTCCAATAACTTGGTTGTTTCTTCCTTAATTCTGAGAGAAATCTTCAGTTTCTACCTTTGGAGTTTCTGCTTTACTAGCTTGATGTGATTGTATGTAGTAATCATATGAACGACTATGTCTGGATCTATACCGGTCATATCACAAGCTGTCCATGTGAAACAATCTGAGTACTGCCTAATGAGCTCTATCAATTCCTATTTATAGTCACGTTCATGAATAATAAATGTATGCTTTGGTTCATTTTTTGTGCCAATGTTTATTTGTTCTTTTATTATTTTTGTTTCTTTTTCTTTTTCATTTTCTATTTTGCCACCAATCTCATTTACGATGGAGAAAGGATAACAAGAAAATTGAAACTTTCTGTTATTGATAAAGGTTCCATAATTGACATTTACATTGAGTTCTACAAAGAGATCTCCTAACTAAGACAAAGAGAACAGAGAAGACTCAGAGGACTCAAAAGACTCTGAACTAGACACTGAACTGGACTCTGACTTAAGTTTAGGTTCAAGTAAAAGGAGGGTGGACTACTCTATGTGTTCCTCTAGGTACGATTCTGCAAAGGTGTTTAGATGGGCTGGATGAGATTTGTGGGGTCTGCTTCCACTCGATCAGTAATCATGCAAAGGTCAAAGAGGAATGTCTCCATGTTGTCCTCCTAGTTAGTTTAAAGGTTGAAAAGAGGATCACAGTCTTCTATGGAGAACCTAATATCAAAGAGAAGTTCGAAACCAGGGATTAGTTTCTCGATTAAGGAGTAATACCATGGTTCTTGAATGAATTAGTAAGGTTCAAATTCCCCTTCTCTGATAAACTAATCATTGAGGGTTTTTAAGTATGGGCGCATCAGAATGTCCCTTGTTTTACCTTTTATTTTTGCCTTCTACTTGACTCTTCCTATAACACCCATCGCCTAATCTTGGATAACCAATCGACAGATGCCACATTCGATGCCGGAGCACCGTCCTATTCTACTCATTAACTCCAAAATGTATATTAGAAGTGAATATATTTTCTTAGTGAAATAATTAATTTAAAATATTCAATAAAGGTTTTAAGGAGAATCCTATAGAAAATAAAATTTCAAAAATAAAATTTTGCAAGAGCTCCCTTTAAAAATCTACTTGCCACACAAGGAAAACAAATACACTTCCAATATTAACCTCTAAACCTCGACTACAAATTATTAGGAAGGATCACGCAACACTTCTAAATGATCATATTAATTCACTTAGGTTCTAACATATTGATGTCATTCACTTCTGGAATTACTTCTTAGAATTCATACAACATAAATAAATCAAGTAATAATACTTCAAATATCCACCAATCACATTAATTTTAATTTCAATATTTAC
>CANUEX010138802.1:0-30167 GCA_948099535.1 Jatropha multifida | reverse complement strand
TTCTTTTTGACAGGAACAATGTTTGAGATTTAAGTAGGATACTTGACTTCCCTTATGAAACCGGCTTCATTGAGTTTATTGACTTCAGCTTCAATCAGTGGGATCAACTCTGGACGAAATCGCCTTTGAGCTTGTTTCACTAGCCTCACCCCAGGTTTGATTGCCAAGTTGTGGACTGCTACCTTAGGATCCAACCCCGACATCTCTTTGTAAGACCATGCAAGTACATCTCGATACTCCTAAAGTAACTCAACATACTCCATTTCCTCCTCAAGCGATAAATTTGCACTAAGGAAAATTGGGCGAGGATCTTCCACTATTTCGAGATTGACTTCTTTCAACTCATCTCCGTACTTTTGGCTACCTTAAAAAACTTCGGCCGAATTTATTTTCTAAAATAGATGTTTCAGAATTTAAATGTGATGTATGTGAATTGGCAAAGAACCATCGTGTTCCTTATTTTCCAAGTTTAAATAAATGCTCACAACCTTTTGGTGTTATACACTCTGATATTTGGGGTCCTGCAAAGGTCCCTTCCCTCTTAAAAGCTCTTTATTTTATTACTTTTATAAATGAATGCACCAGGTTCACTTGGGTATTGTTGCTTAAAAAAAGGAGTGATGCATCTACAGGATTTAAAGAGTTCTACAATACCAATAGAGTATCCGTATTTGGCAATCTGACAATACCATGGAATTTGTTGATGCTTCATTTGGTGAGTATCTAAGACAATTGGGAATACGTCACCATACTTCATGCACATACACCCTACAACAAAATGGGTTGGCTGAAAGGAAGAATAGGTAGATTATGGAAGTAGTATGTGCATCTCTCTTTGGGATGAACATGCCACGATTTTACTGGGGTGAGGCAATTAAATCTGCAGTTTATCTTATTAATCGAGTTCCTTCTCGAGTCATTAACTTCCAAACACCACAGAAAAAATTAAATTCCTTTTTCTCTATTCCACATTTGCCAAATCTTAAACCTCGAATTTTTGGGTGCACTGTGTATGTACATGTCCCTAAAGCCTTACGCAGCAAATTAGATCCTTGTGCCACTAAATGTGTTTTTGTTGGTTATTCAGATTTCCAGAAAGGTTATCGTTTCTATGAACCCTATACTAAAAAATTGATAGTATCCTTAGATGTGTCTTTTCATGAATCTGAACCATATTACACAAAGGGAGTTTTGAGCTCATCTCTTCAGGGGGAGAAGTCTAGTGATGAGAATAAGCTACATGATGACAGTAATGGAGCCTCAATAGGGGAGATGGTGTTTTTAGAATTAGAGGCAATTGAAGAAAAGTTAAAAACACCTCTGCCTCTGCCCACCATTGAACAAAATGATGTAGAGACGTCAAGTTTGCAAGCTCTTGATTTACCAAATCAATCTGTGGATGATAATGAAGTTGCACAAGAAGAGCCCATTATAACACCATTAACCAATGAGCCTCTCACTCAGAATGATCAAACTGATGTTGTACCCTAGGTAACGAATGAATCTCTCTTAATTGATTTTTTACCATCCCGATTACCACCAAGATCAAATAGGGGTATCCTGAAGAAACAATATGAACCCGATCTCAAAGTGAATGCTAAATACCCTATCAATAATTATACCTCCACTCATATGTTATTGGATTTATATGCTCTAAATGTTGATAAATTATCCAAAGTATCTATTACTAACAGTGTGCAGGAAGCTATAGCAGATCTAAGGTGGATGAAAGCCATGAATGAAGAGATGGATGCTTTGAAAAGAACTCGACATAGGAACTTGTCTCATTACCTGAAGGAAAAAAGCCGATCGGATGTAAATGGGTATACACAGTAAAGCTTAAAGCCGATGGAAGCATAGACAAATATAAAGCGAGATTGGTAGCGAAGGGTTACACACAAAAGTATGGAGTTGATTATCAAGAAACTTTTGCACCAGTCGCTAAACTCAACACTATTCGCATCCTTATATCAGTTGCAGCAAATCAAAATTGGCCGCTACCACAGTTCGATGTAAAGAATGCCTTTTTAAACGAAGATATGGAGGAAGAAGTATATATGGACATGCCAACTGGTGTTGACCTTGGATCCAAACATAAAGGGACTGTATGTAAACTTAAAAGGTTGTTGTATGGGCTTAAACAGTCACTCAGGGCCTGGTTTGGGAGATTCACATCAGCAATGAAGTCGGTTGGCTATAGACAAAGTAACTCTGATCACACTTTGTTTATTAAACATAAAGGAGGAAAGGTAACAGCTTTAATTATGTATGTGGATGACATGGTCCTAACAGGCAATGATGTTGAAGAAATGGAGACATTACAGAAGTATTTGGCCACAAAGTTTGAAATGAAAGACCTAGGACAATTGCAATACTTCTTGGATATTGAAGTGTTATGGTCAGACTTAGGGATTTTTCTTTGTCAACGGAAATATGTGTTAGATTTGCTAACCGAAACTAGGATGTTAACTTGTAAAGCAGTTGATACACCAATGAGATGAATCATTGGCTTGAAATATCATCCAACCAAAGTTTGGTTGATGTCGATCGATATCAACGATTTGTGGGGAAATTGATCTATCTAACACATACCAGACCTGATATTGTGTATGCTGTTAGTGTGGTAAGTCAGTTCATGCATGCTCCAAATGAAGAACACATGAAGGTAGTCTACAGGATCTTGAGATATTTAAAAGGAGCACCATGAAAAGGTTTATTATATTCACAGAATGAAACCTCTACCATTGAAGGTTACACTGATGCTGATTGGGCAGGAGATCGATCAAAAAGAAAATCTACTTCAGGTTATCTCACATCTGTGGAAGGCAACCTTGTCATTTGGAGAAGCAAGAAATAAAAGGTTATTGCTCGATCGAGTGCAGAAGTGGAGTTTCGAGGTATGGCACAAGGTTTATGCGAGCTTTTATGGATTAAAGGGATACAGCAAGATCTTGGAAAAGAGTGTTCAGGACCAATTAATTTATTTTGTGATAATAAAGCTGCTATCCAAATTGCTCAGAATCCAGTACAACATGATCGCACTAAACATGTTGAAATTGATTGTCATTTTATTAAAGAAAAACTAGATCAAAAGATTATTCAGTTTCCATTTGTTAAATCAGAAAGCCAGCTTGCTGACATTCTCACAAAAGCAGTTTTAGGAAGGATATTTCATGCAATAATTGACAAGTTGTGCATGATAGATATCTATGCACCAACTTAAGGGGGAGTATTAGCATGATTATAGGGATTATTAGCATGATTATAGGAATTATAGCTTGACTGTAGGATGATTTTAGTAACACCATAGTTATAGGGATCTGTTTTTTACTTGTTACCTTGTATGTATATATCTCCTAATATAGGTAGAAACGCTCTTGTATAAATACCTGTACCCTTTGATGAGAAAATAAGCAAAATTCATTCTCTAAAATATTTCTTTCATTGCAACAAACACAAAAACATATTATTACATTTGCATGATTAATAGTATATCTATGTCAATGTGTGTCATCTCTAGTAGATCCTTAGCCTTGGATCTCTCCATTTCAGTTGTGATTGTTTTGGATATTATATTTGTTGTTTAGGAAGTTGGTTGTACAATTTAATCATCCATCTATTGTTAAGGAACTTAGTTGTGGCTCTCCGCTGTGTTCAAAGGAGATATGTTTCTTTCCTTCACTTTGCACTCTACATCTTTATGATATCAGAGTTGCTATTCTTTCAGTATGGCCAGCAGTTCATAACCTTCCGAAACACCTATTGTCACTCATCCATATAGATAACACAACTGTTCCTACTTAACACTACCAGCCATCTTATTCAATTCAACCTAGTTTCTCAACTCAACTACTAATCAAACTACTCGGAAGCCATAATTTGACCATTTAGAAAGCTCAATTTGAGATGCTTTTACATGGTTATTTTGATGGGTCCAAAACAAGTACCACCACCATCTATTACTACAGACAACAAAGGAAAATTAAATCCTCAATATTGAATCTGGTTTCGTCAAGGCATGGTCTTTCTCCAACTTGCTTAATAAAAAAGAGTTACACAAAGATGACATCAGCTTGATCTTTATGTTATATTATGGTAAGGTTATGTATGGTTTCTAAATTTACTTCATTTCTAATTGTAAAAAAATTACGAGTTTCCAGATGGTATGAATGAAATCTTTCTTCCTTCATTTTTTTTTTTTAATTTAAGGTGCCATTATACGCATGCAAATCCCTAGGGTAAAGATTAATTGCCAAGTGATAAGAGAGCTCCGACTTTTTCCTTCCTCGTACTAATAAGAATAATTCTTTTTAATAACTTGTCATACGATACTCAACCACTCTTTATTCACATCAGATCAGCCTATTAAGAGTAGAACACTTTCAGTAGACACTATCTTCATTTATGAGAACTAAACACTCAACCTAGTTTAAAAAATAAAAATACTGAATCACTCTGTGCAAAACACTAGTTAACTAACTATTATTAGTTTTAACTCTCCTTACATGTGTATAAAAATCTTGCTTCTTACAGACACCACCCCACAACCAAAAAGATTAGAATAACCTTGATGATAGTTAGCCCTTTATTTTCTGTTCTCTTGAAATTATGCAACTTTCCTTGCTAAATATGGGTTTATTACATGGGCTAAACAATTGAATACAATTTGATCCCTATTAATCAAAATAGAGAATGTTATAATTGCAACCATTGATCCCTATCAATAAAAGATGCATTTAAGAAAGTAGAAGCTTCAGTCTCGTTCAGCCTTTGAACATAAGGTGCTCTCATACTCATATTAGCTCCTGGTCCATAGCAATTATATTCTCCATAGAAAATAGTCCTGCATTAACATATATGACAACTATGTCCAAAAAATGAAAGAAAAAGATTGTAGAGGAAAGAGGAACATACTGATCTCTTGTGGGATCATTGAAGTCATTCCAACCTTCAGGAGCAATGATATCAGTCATGGATGTGTAAGCAAAAATAACGCGAGAAAATGGTCTCCAAGCTCGGCCTAACCATATTCTTCCATTACCTCCCAAGCTACAGTTAACGAATACAAAACCTGTATTTTCATCTTTGGAAGTTCGACCATGAGCTGTTACTGCTCCGTTTATCACCCTTTGTCCTGGCGCTACCGGGTTCGCCATGGAAATTAGTTGGCAGTTCTGCAATAAACTTCAATACTTCATATTATACACACACATTAACCAGCCACGGACGACTTGATGGAAATCAGCCAAGAAAAGAAAAACGGACTAAAATCAGCTTTGAATGGTAGAACTATACCTAATATTTCAGAGGGATTGAGAACGATCCCAGTTCTAATATTTCGAACTAAACCTGGCTCGAAATGGTAGAACCGACATTTTTTTTTTTGTCTAATCAAGTGGTGCCGTTTAACGGCATACATAACTCCGATTATTACTCATTAGCCGTGAGTGATACCGGAGATGTTCGCGGGAAATTTTGTGCTGAGTGGGACTCGAATCCAGACCTCATGTGATCTCTCACTCATCAATGTTTCAAAAACCACAGTTTTAATTACGGTTTGAAACTAATCAGTTAGGAGTTTGATTCTAATTTCTTAACTGTTTTGAACAATTGTCCGATTATTTTTTGCGGTTCGCGTAATTTTAAAATAAAAAAGTCAGAAACATTTTTCATTCAAAATTTAAAATTTAAATATTTATGGAATAATTTTAAGAAAAGTTAAAAAAAGGAAAGTCTTGAAATTCATTAGATTAGTGAAATTATTTGAAAATAATTATAAATCAGAGAACTTAGAGAAATTGGAAAGCGGAGAAAAATAATTTGGTATGAGAAGAATAAAAATAATGAGAGATTAATTTATAGTAAATCCAAAAAATGTAACTTTTACAAATACTTTTAAAACTCTAGCCGTGATATGGTGGTTGATATTATTAGGAGAGTTAATTGGGGATTTGATAAAAATTTAAAAAAAATGAAATTTTGCTGAATCAGTTGGAATCGCCGGTTCTAATCAATTATCAAAATTTCCAGTTCTGACTAGTTCCAGCCGGTTTTTATAACTGTTGGTTCATGGCTCTAACTAAAAAACCTAGACCCAGATGGCAACCCCTGGTTCCATGTCCGTTTGAATTCTAACCTGTTCGGAACCGGGAGTTTCTATTCCAAAAACCGGATTTTGGCCAACCCTAGTTACCAGAACCGGCAAAAAAAAAAAAAAAAAAATTGCTGCGACTAGAATCTGGCCAAAGCCACCGATGCAAAATCAGGGGTTTCTTGGACATTGCAAAAAATTATATTGAAGGAGATAAAACTAACCTCATAAAGTGACCTTGCATTGCCAAAAATGAAATCAATGGATCCTTGTATATAACATTCCTTGAAGTAATGACGGCCTTTATCATCATGAAGGGTATCCTGTGCTCCAAAGAATCCACAGCCCAGGAAGGCAGCTTGATCTCCTGCTATTCTAATAGCTACAGCCTGTGCTCCCACATAACCGGGGCCTGGAATGGGTGCAACATTCATGAAGCTAATGTTCTTGGCAATAAAGCTGTCAGAGAAAACTTGCACAGAACCACTGTAGAATGTTCCCCCTGAAGAATTTGCTGTATCGTTCCATACAATAGCAGTAGATGTATAGCCTTGTCCTTGAAATGTAATATTCGGTTTGGTTCTCGGAATAATTACTTTCTCACTAAGACAGGTCAACAATTCAAATGGTAATAAGTTATTTATTATTTTCATGTAATGCAAAGTTTTTTTTTCCTCTTTTTTTTTTTAACCGCAGATTTCATAATTTTTTTTCTTTTTTTACTTATTGCTGGAGTTTGATAAATTTTCCTGAATTTCTAATGAAATTAATTTATTTTGCTGATAAAAAAAAATTTCTCTTACTCTGAACAATTATAATTCCATCAAATTAGTGTAAGTAAATATATAACATTTTTTTATTACTTTTTTGGTACAAAAACTTTATGATGTTTTTAATGAAAGATACATAGCGTACATATCATCATAGGAATTAATTCGTCTAAAACCAGTCCTTATATTGAGAAGAAAATGATAAATTAGAAATATTTTTTCAAAAATTCTTATTTTTTATTTATCTTATCTATAAATGGAGCTACGAACCCAGTTTAAGCATGTATAATCTGACTTGATAAATTTGTGCAATATGTGCTTATGCTTTACATGTATTAGATTAGATATATTAAACAGTACACAATGAAAATTTCTAAAAAATACCCTGGTGTCACAATACTTTCATTATACTTAAACTTCAAAATTGATTTGTAAATAATAAATTTCATTTATAGTTGTGTAAAATTTGGTAAAATTGATTTGTAGTAGTTAATGAAATTCACATATATATATATATATGTTATATTAAAAAATTTTGGTCAATATATAAAATAAAATAGGCGCTCTCATTCATATAAATATATATAAAAAGAAATTTTACAAATTTTACGAAATTCATTTATAGACTTTTAATTCATACATGAGAGTTCAACGGTTGTAATTAATAATACACCTAGATAAGATAAAACATATATCTCACATATCAATTTACGCTGGGAGTTGAAAAAATAATTGTATAACTTACTAGTAAATCCCAGAGTTTATCCATATAATGGTTCTCTTTTGGCTAAAATTTGCAACTGAATCAACAGCAGATTGCACTGTAGTGAAGTTACAGCATCCATTTGGATCAACACAAACAGTGGAGGTTGTGTTGGTGTCTGGAGGAGGAATATCAGGTGGAAAATCATCACAAATATTCACTACCTTGCCTTTGTCGGGGTGTTTATGGAGAGACTCAAAATTGCATGGAATTATGGCTGCAATAAAAGGCGATGAGGTGATGGAAAAACCAAGTTCAGTTAGTTGTTTACGTGAAGGGTTTGGGTTATTGAAGATAAGTGATGAAGCCAAAATGGCAACCAAAAGAGAGAGAGAAATGCTTTTGAAATTCATAATCACAATGGGTCTGAGAGAACAGGTAGAATAGGTATATATAAATGGAATGTATGCGCTTGAAGTAAAAGGGTTGATATTGATAACATGACTTACAAATCACCCTGTCCCTGTTCATTCTTAGGAGAAATTCCAAGCTACCAAACTTCATTTAGGTTATGCTTCAATTGGGAATAGGAAATGGCATTGAAGAATGGGAAAAAATAATGCACAAAGGTATAAGTTAAGTATTCATATTTTACTTTTTATAATTTATAGTCTCTCCATTCCTAAATATTTGTTACATTTGAAATATCACATCTCTTAAGAAAATCATTAAATTTGTCTGAATTATAATAAATTATTGAGTAAATTGACTATATTACTCTTAATTTAATATATCCAAACATTAAAATTTTGAGAAATTGAACCAATAATTATTTATCATAAATAAATGGTAAACATGTGAAAGAATTTATTACTCTTTGAAACTACAAATATTATTAGTTTTTTGAACATATATAGCATTTTCTCAAATGTAACAAGTATTTAGGAATACAGTGAGTAGTAAATTACTGAAATTATTTTTGCTTATTATTACACACACGTCTCCGCAATACAATTAGAACGCAATTAATTAATATTTAATGTAGGAAATCGACCTAGAAAATCTAAATTTACTTAAAATATCTAGATAATCTACGTATTAAATGTTCAAGATAATGCTTGCTCCTTACCCAAATACTTGTCACATTTAGATTTTTAGGCATAATCTAAAAAAATAACCTGACGTTTGCGACTTGTCACTGTAAATTGACCTTCGTCCCTTGGGCACCCAAATAAAATTTTTACATCATCCTAAATTCAAATTTTGTTAGGATTTTGAATAAAAAATTATTTAAATAGGTCCCACGGAACCACAGTTGGGTTAACTTAATCTAAGGTGTTAAAATGGCATCATTTTAACACAATACTCACCATTTTACTCTCTCGTTTCTCTCCTCTTCCTTCTTCTTGCTTCACAGTAGCCCAAATCTCCAATCACATCTCCCCTTCTTGCTTTTCCTTTGTTAACAGTTATTCTACCCTCCACTCTCTATCTCTCTCCTCTCTTCACAGTTATTCTACCCTCCACTCTCTATCTCTTTCCTTTTTCTCAATCCTTTGTTTTCTTTCTTTACTCAACCATGACGGAACTCTTCTAACCTTCCTATCACATCCCATACAATTATAGTGACAACCCAAAAAGAAACTAGTTTGTTATGGAGAATAGCAAATGTGGTTGTTGGGCTCTTCTAAAATATGGTGTTAGTGGTGCCTTTAAATCCTCTTCCTCTAGAGATTTCACTAACACTATCCCTCAGACTAGTCTATTTTATGATGTAGGTATATTATAATATTATATTCTAGATAAATAATCAATACCCACTTTCAATTTTTTGTTTCAATTTGTTTATCATAATTTTTGTCCTTTTCTTAATACGATTTTTAACTCCAGTTTATCTTCTAAAATGTTCTATATGTATCTGCATGAGGGTCTCCTCTACTTTCATTTGCTCTGTCACAGTGCTTTACCCTGCCTTTTGCTCTCTGTTTCTTCAAATCTATTTATTTATTCCAATATAGACTTTGTAATTAGATTTTGATTAAGTCTTTTATAATTTAAGCTTGAAATTATTCGAAACAATTCTTAGATACTGTGATATCGTGGTGAAATTGGCATTTTTGAATAGATTTGAAACTGGTATTTTACTGATATTATTGTATTCTTTAACCCGCAAGATGATCAAAGTTCAAATCTTTAGGCTACTGCGCAGGAAGAAGAAGGAGAGGAAGAGGAGAGAGTGAAACGGCGCCCTATAAACACGTTGGGTTACATTGATCCAATTGTGGTTCTGTGGGATCCACTTAAATAATTTTTTATTTAAAATCTTAGCAAAATTTGAATTTAGGGTGATAACAATACAAAAATTTTAATTTAAGATGCTCCGATGACAAAGGTCAGTTTAAAGTGATATTGTAATAAGTCTCAAACGTTAAGGTATTTTTGTAGCTTAGGCTAGATTTTTATGCCTTTAAAGAAAATCATTCAATTTGTTTGAGTTACAATAAATTATTGAGTGAATTAATTATACTAATCTTAATTTGTCTAAGTTATGATAAATTATTGAGGAAGTGATGCAATCACTATTGATCAAAGAGTTCAAATGAAAAAAATAATTTATTATTTTTGAATTCCACAAATTTGACAAAGTATTTAGAAATATAGTACTTTATCAAATGTGACAAGTATTTGAGAACGAAGAGAGTATTATAAAAATATTTAGATTTTATTAATTAATAATAATAATAATACATTATTCTATTCAAATAGTCAATTTTTAAGTTTTTCTTATTCCATTTTAAATGTCATTTTTTAGAATTCAAGAAAGAATGTATTGCTATTTTATTTCTTTAGCCTTATTTATTGACATTGGAAAAGAAAATTAATATGGTAGTACTCCATTAATCATGAAAATTAATAAAATGGTATTAAGGTAATTTTAAATGAAAATTTTATAGAACTTAAGGTACATTAAATTAATCATTTCCTTAATCCATATGAAAAACTGAAATTTGATAGTTTGAGCGGAACAAAATGAGTAATAATAATTAGTACAAGAATTTACACTTTTTGTGACAAATTAATTGTCACTATAAGTAGTGAAGTTGTGATTTTTTCGTTACTGTAATAAATTTTTTCGTCATTCAATTTGTAACAGTAAGTGTGTCCTCTTAAGTTTAATGTGCCAAAAAAGTATTTAGTCACGATAGTCAATTATTTATTATAACAATAGTAATTTGTCATGTTAAATAATTTATTGTGATAATTTTATTTGTGATAATTTTATTTGTAATAATATATGACTTTTTTTATCGCTATAAGTTATACTTTGTCACAAGTGATTTACATTTGAGACAAAATAATAAATTTTATACTGGCAAATTTATATATTGTGTCGTCACTAATTTTGTCATTACAGTCAATTATTTATTGTGATAATAGTGATTTGTCACCTTAAACTAATTTATTGTGATAGTTCATTTGTAAGGATAAAATGCCATTTTTTTATCATGAGAAGTAATATTTGTGAAAAAATCATATTTTGTGATAAAATTTATTTTGTCAATATTATAAAACAAAGATTAATGTATTTTCTCATAACTTCCATAGTGACAAAATTGTATTTGTCACAGATTTTTTTTTGATAATATTTATGTTGTCACGTGTTTATTTATATGACAATATTATTTGTTAGAAGTTGTGTAATGACAAAAATAATTTAGTAAAAAATTTAATAGCGTTATAAAATAAATTTTGACACAAATACTCTATGTGATAATTTTTTTTATCAAAATAGAATGGATGTGAAAAATAATTTTTTTGTCATCATAATGATAACCAAAATAATTTTTTATCATGTTTTATAAATCATGGCAAGCACTTTTATCAAGCCTTCTAAAGCGTGACAAGTTTTTCGTACTAACAATGTGCAACTAACAGGAAATTAAAATCATGGTAATATTTTTTATCACATTTTGAAAATGCAAGAAGTATAGTGACAAAATTTTAATTATTATTGTTTAGAATCAAACTTTCTGGATATTTTAAAGTGATAAATAATATTTTTGTTAATAATTAAAAAAGACTGACAATAATTATTTTATAATAATTTAATAATTAATAAATTTAATTTTTTCATATATAATCATTTCACATTTAATAAAGTAAATCATAAATAATTGAATATTGTTATTTGCTCAATATCGAAATATGAATGTATCATGATTTTTAAAACTAGGAATATTTATATCATTTTCCACATAAGATCAAATAATATAAAGCTAAAATTTAGTGCATAAAATTCATTAAATATATGAAGTCAATAACATAAAATATAAAATGCCTGCGTTCAAATCATAAAAGCTAAAGATAGTCTATTTTATTGATAAAAATATAAAACAACCAATAAGACGATCTCTTCTACGTCTAAGTCTTTCATTTTGAGAACAAATTGATAGTCTAAATGGCATGTAACTTACATACGCTAGTCATTTAATAATCGGAAAGAGACTTCTAATACTTATATCATTTAATAATCGGATTTGCACATGCCGCAGAATACTTTAAGCAGTGCTGGTGACAACGGTACTTATATACTGTAAAACGTCTTGCCATGGTTTTTTCAACTACTATCTTTGTAAGTGGATCATTTCTAGATATATTGAATTCGCTCACCTAAAGTTTCTTTCAAATAGGCTCCTTGTCTTTGTTGGTCATAAGTTTCCAATGAAAGTTGAGAATTAGAGCAAGTAATAAAATCAAGTTTCATTTTAAATAACTTTTCAACTGGACCAACATCTAAAATTTGCTCCTTGTTTAATTGGTTTTTAATTTCAAAGCTGTTGCAGTGCCATGGCCTCTTTTCTTCACTTCAGAAGCTAAAATAATGAATATATCATATAATTTAAAGAGATAGAGTTATATTTAAAGTAAGTTTTTTAATGTAAAACGTGCTTTTATTAGCTCATTTATACAAACATTGCTTATTCTGTGAGTGTATCAATCTAGCTTATAATGGTTGTTGGTTCTTTTTTCAACGATTCGTTGACTGATAGATTGAATTCTAAAATTGCGGGTGTGCCAGGTGTGTGAAATACACCAACTGAAGAATTAATATTGTGTTTGATTTGACTTCTAGGTTGTGGATTGGATCCAAGGTAGAAACTTCACCAGTTGTGCAATTAAAGTAAATTTGAGCAGATGAAATTATAAAAGAGAGATTGATTGCTCGAAATGTGAAGACAATTTGATTGCCTAAATGTTAATTGCTTCATTGTATTGA
Source organism: Jatropha multifida (assembly GCA_948099535.1). Lineage (NCBI taxonomy): Eukaryota > Viridiplantae > Streptophyta > Magnoliopsida > Malpighiales > Euphorbiaceae > Jatropha > Jatropha multifida. Next base: position 17,325 of record CANUEX010138802.1, on the reverse strand, counting down.
AAAAAGCTTGTAATTATAGAAAATGTAAATAAACTGTTCTTAGAAAAAAATAAAGACAATGCTTTGAAAATTAAATTGCTTGACTCATTGGAGAGTTTGATTTGATTTTTTGAATTTGTCAAATAATTTTGGTTGGATTTGTTATTTGCTTTACCTTGTTCCTTGCTTCATTTATAGACTTCACCGGTGATTACTAAAAAGGGTCCGTTGGCACCCATTTCCAATATTTCCTTTGATGACCCACCTTTTTATACGTGAATAACCGCTTGAGGAGTGGTTACTCAACTGCACCACGTCTTCTATCTCTTTTTTTTAATTAATTAATTAATTAATAAAAATTAGTTAATCAATTAATTATCCAAAATAATATTAATCAAGCCCCAATTAAATACAATACAAGCCCAAATCCATAATACTAAGCAAGTTATGAAAAATTCGCAAAATGGGTTCAACAATTGTTAATATAGCTTGCATAAGGAAGAAATTCGAAAGCAAAGTTTGATGAATGTGAAAGAAAGACATAAAGCTAAATTTCCGTCTTGGTTCAGGAAATATGTAAGTATATTAAGTGTTTTTCTTAAGCATTTATTTTTAATAATGAAAAAGAATATTTATATTGCTTTATTATAGTTTTTTTTAGGTTATAGACTTAAAGGCAAATGGTTTAATTGGATCACATGACCATTTATATATTCTTGGGTTAGGCCTTGATATTCGTGTTGCACAGTATAGTTGTATTATAGTAGATGGAATCAGATTTCACACGCTCGAGCGTGATAAGTTTTGTTGCACACAAAATAGTGGAATCGTTGTAAAAGGAGAATAAAATTTGGAGTAAATTGATTTTAATGGTGTATCGGTAGATATTATTGAGCTTGAATAATGATACTAAAATTGTATTTTCTTATTCAAATGTGATTGGTGGAATATAAGAGATAAAAGAAATGGAATGAAGGCATATGATTAATTAATAAGTGTTAATACAAGCCGAAAATAGTATATAAATGATCCTTTTGTGTTGGCTACTCAAGCAGAGTAGTGACAAAAAAAATGGAGGTAGTTGGAAAGTTGTTCAAAAAGTAAGTCCTAGAAATACATGTGATTGTCACGACTCAAGTCCATGGGCCGAACCGGCACTAGAATTTCGGTAAGTATAAGGCTCGTAAAGCCTATAGTAAGCCTAGACCATTAACTAATCTAAAATGAGACCCAATTGTTAATCATGAATGGTAAACCCATATCATAAGTAAAATTTTTGTTTATGTTCACGACCTAACCATATTGTAATAATCAAATGCAAATCATGGGCTTGTAAGCATTTAACAACCACACTATTGGCTTTTAGCTCACAAATGCATAAGTCCAAAATTAATGAAATTTATACATTGAAAAGGTAACTTTTTTTCACTTTACAAATAAATATCTTAAAAAAACCTATTAACTGTGAAGCTCAACTAAAACTTACTTACAACACGATCATATAAATGGTAGCTACATGCAAAGAATGAGAGGTATAATGAATCTATTACATTTTTAGCTCTGTGATGGTAGAAAACAAAACTACTGTAGGAACCAAACAAAATTGCTTCCTGAAAAACTTAAAAAGAATGACGGTGAGTTTTACAACTCAGTGAGTAATAATAAATAACACATGTCCTAAACATTTACATGAGATGATTCCTACAGGCACTAAGATGAATAATCGATCAGTCATGCACATGGAAAACAATAGCATCTACAAACAATAGCACGTTCATATAATCAAGCAAGTGGAGGTTAGTTTGTGGCCTCACTAAAATCCCTGATGATCCGTCCTCACACATGGCCTCCCTCTACCATATAAAGAAATATATAAATATTAAATTAATATTCATTCATTTTTATATTACTATATTATTGTTAATACATGATTATATATATATATATATATATATATATATATATATTGATATCTTAATCTTTGCATATTAATTATTAAATTGTTGCATTGTGTCTGTTAGTGAAACTACCAAATCCAGCTATATCTTTATCATATTTGTATTTATCTTTATCATATCATATTATGTATTTATCTTATTAACTACTGTATTTATCTTTAGTTTGTGCAGCAGCTCTAGAGAAGTATAAATACTTCCCTATGTACTGCAATTGATATACAAGAAACACAATTCTCTTCGACCATTTCTCTCTTTATTTTCTCTTCCTTTCTTATATTTTACATGGTATCAGAGCCAAATCCTATTTAATCTTCATCATGTACCATTTAGACTCAACCACTGCTATTTCTGTGTCTTCTACACAACCAGCCCCCATTGCATCTTCTACACAACTAGCCACTGTGAATTCCATGGCTGGCCCTCCACCAATAGTCTCATTCACAGTTTTCTCTTCTACTAGTCATTCATTCTCAGTTAAACTAAACCCAAAAAATTATTTAGCATGGAAGACTCAATTCTTGCCAATTTTAAATTATCAAAATCTTAACGGTATCATTGACGGAACATCTCTAAAACCTTCTCCTACCAAATCCTCTGCCATCGATCCTACACATCAAGAACCAAATCCCGATTATGATGTCTGGTTCAAAAAGGATCAGATGTTGCTATCATGGCTGTTCTCTTCCCTTACTGAAGAGATTTTTCCTTATGTAATTGGTCTATCATCATTCCGTGAAGTTCGGGTTGCTATAGAGAATTCTTTTGGATTTGCGTCCCAAAATCGATAGTTGCAAGTGCACATTGAGTTGTAAGAACTCAAAAGGAATGACATGTCTGTATCCCAATTCTTGAATAAAGCTAAAGCTCTCTTTGACGAGCTCTGTGCTACAGGTAAACCATTGTCACCAGCTAAATTTAATGCTATCATTTATGGCAATATAGGGGCTGAATTTCATAGTATTATCACTGCCCTAAAATTGAGAACTGAACCTGTAACCTTATGAGTTACATGGGCAACTTGTTCTCACGAAATATTGCTAAAAGGCACTACCTTGCCACAAGCCAATATTGTTTTGAAGGGTTTAGATTTTTCATTACCCAACATTAATCGTGGCCATAACAACACCTATTCTACTTTTTCTTGGAACTCACAGCAGAGCAATAATTCCAAACCAAAAGGCTCATGCCAAATATGTGGTTTTAAAAACCATACAATCATCACATGCCGCCGTCGTTATCAACGATCTGCACAAAATCAAGGCTTTCCTGGCTATTCAGCCCCTCCACCATTGAATCATGTTAGATCATATCAACCTTAGGCAAATTATGTTACTGTGCCACAGCCGTTGCAGCCTCAACCGTGGTACCCTGACACTGCAGCAAATTACCATATTACTCGAGACCTTAAAAGTCTCAACGCTGTTCATGAATGGAATGGCCGTGACAATCTCTATGTAGGTAATAGTCAAGGTTTGCATATATCCCATACTAATGGTTCTCTTACCTTGGATAATGTTTTATATATTCCATCTATTGTGAAAAATTTACTTTCCATTCAACATTTTACCAAAGATAACTTATGCTACTTTGTATTTTGGCCATCTTTCTTTCTTATCAAGGATCAACACACTGGAGGATAATGATGTAGGGACCTAGTGAAGCTGACCCAGTGAAGCTGGAGTATACGCCCTGCGCATGCCAAAACAAGCCTTAACAACTACCTTGCCGACCTTGGATGAGTGGCATTTACGGCTTGGGCATACCAATCGTCAGAAGCTTTTAAATTTAGTTAACAATAAATTAATTTCTGCGTCTTCCAATAAATTGTCTCCTTGTTCTAGTAGCATGTTAGGGAAATTAGCTAGATTGCCGCCTGTCTCTATTGAACATAAAACATCTGCACCTTTTCAAATTGTTCATTCGAATGTTTAGGACCAGCCCTTGTTTCATCTTTTTATGGCCATCGTTATCTTGTTCTTTTCATTGATGATTACACTAGATTTACCTGGGTTTATCTTTTAAAAAATAAAAGTGATGTTTATAATGTCTTCTTAAATTTTGAACAAATGATTTTATGCCAATTCGGTGCTCATATTCGTGCCTTTCACTCTGATTGGGGTGGGGAATACCAAAAGTTGCATAAATATTTTCAAACGGTTGGTATTCAGTACCGTATTGCATGCCTCTACACTCATGAACAAAACGGCACTGCCGAGAGGAAAATTCGACATCTTGTTGACACTACCCTCTCATTGTTGGCCCATGCAAATTTACCCAAACATTTTTGGAACTTTGCACTTGAACAAAGCAATTGAGTGATTAATGTTTTACCAAGTCACCTAGAGGATAACAAGTCTCCTTATCAAATGTTATTTAATCATCATCCAAACTACTTACAATTTAAGCGTTTCGGCTGTGAGATATTTCCTCTAATTCGGCCATATAATGCTAATAAATTTTCCTTTTGATCCACTTCTTGTGTTAACTTAGGACTTAGTCCAAATCATTTTGCATATCGTTGTTATAATAAAAGCTCAGGAAAAATATATCTTGCACTCCATCTCCGTTTTCGTGAATCTATTTTTCCATATGTCAAGCCTAGTACCACTCCTCCGACGGTTAGAGACATTGTTCCTTGGCTAACCGTTCGCAGTGTGGAGCCTTAGCATTCCGTGGTCTATGCTTCAGTTTCTAACTCAGGTATTGATTCTTCTCCTAATTCATCTTTTATTTTGTATTCTTCATTGTTAACTAACACATCTTCCTAATCTCCACAAAACTCTTCATCTACAACACCTTTGTCCACACATGAACCTAAATCTACCAGCTTAACCACTTCTACTTCCTCTCTAGTTCTTACATGAACTCCCCAATCACAACATATGGAAAACCCGAACCCATTGACCACTAAACCCATACCAACTCGAACCCATCCTATGTAATTAAGGCCTAATCCTAAAACTAAGAAACTAGCATACATGGAACAACCTAACCCTAATTACCTAGACATAGAACCGAGAACATTGAAGCAAGCCCAACCATTTGTAGAGTGGCGAGAGGTCATGCAGGATGAGATTAATGCACTCCTACATAACCACACATGGAAACTTGTTGCACGACCTGCTAATAAAAATGTTGTTGGAAATAAATGGTTTTACAAGATTAAGAGGAAGCCAGATGGGACAATTGATCGATACAAGGCACGACTTGTTGCCAAAGGCTATACACAATAATCAAGGGTGGAATATCAAGAGACATTCTCCCTGGTGATTAAATTCACCACTGTTCGCACAGTACTCTCTATTGCTACAGTTAATTGTTAGGCAATTCGCCAAATAGATATCTCAAATGCATTCTTGCATGGGTTTTTAGAGGATGAGATTTATATGGAGCAACCAATGGGCTATGAAAATTGAACACTTCCTGATCATGTTTGTCGCCTAAGGAGATCACTATATGAGCTCAAACAAGCTCCACGTTAATGGTTCACCAGACTATCAACATATCTGCAACAATTAGGCTTCTCACCATCTTAAGCAGATCCTTCCTTATTTGTCATGTGCCATGGTAATCTTAAATTTTATATTTTAGTCTATGTGAATGATATTTTACTCCCATGCTCAAACCCACAACAATTAAAATCTATCATATCTTGCTTGAAACAAACATTTCCAATCAAAGACCTTGGTCCGTTGCACTATTTTTTGGGTATTTAGGTTCTACCACAGTCTACAGGCATTCTCTTAACGCAGCAAAAGTACTTGGAGGGTTTATTGAATGAGACTAACATGCTGACCTCCAAGCCATGCACTACAACTATGCTAGTGTCACCCAATTTAAGTAAACATATGGGCTCTACACTCGAACAACCATTGCAATAACGACAGGTGATTATTGTGTTGCAATACTTAACCATGACAAATCTTGATATTTCCTTTTCTGTTAATAAGCTGGCACAATTTATGCATTGCCCAACGGAGGTGTACTTGCAAGCGGCCAAGCGTTTATTACGCTATTTAAAAGGCTCCCTACATCATGGTCTTTTTATTTCCCGCAATTCAACCTTGAATCTTCACTGTTTTTCGGATGTGACTCGGCAGGCTGTCTAGATGACTAGCGTTCCATGAGTGGATATCTGGTGTACTTGGGACGCAACCTTATTTCTTGGTCTTTGAAAAAGCAACCTACCGTGGCGAGGTCATCAATGAAAAGTGAATATAAGGCGATAGCTAATGTCTCTGCCGCAGCTATGTGGATTCGCTATTTGCTTCGTGATATAGGATTTCCTTGTTCTTCGCCAATTACTTTTTGGTGAGACAATATTGGAGTTGTCTACTTGTCTATTAACCCAGTTTTACATAATCGCACAAAGCATGTTGAGCTTGACTATCATTTTATGCGTGAACAGGTTAAGCTTGGGCATATCCATGTCAAATTCATTTCTTCTTCGGATCGGCTAGCTGATGTCTTAACAAAGCCATTGGGCTCTCAGCCATTTCTGTTTCTTCGAGACAAGCTTCGACTTTACTCCTCTCATCCATCAGCTTGAGGGGGGTGTTAGTGAAACTACCAAATCCAGCTGTATCTTTATCATATCTGTATTTATCTTTATCATATCATATTATGTATTTATCTCATTAACTGGTGTATTTATCTTTAGTTTGTACAGTAGCTCTAGAGAAGTGTAAATACTTCCCTCTGTACTGCAATTGATATACAAAAAACACAATTCTCTTCAACCCTTTCTCTCTTTATTTTCTCTTCCTTTCTTATATTTTACAGTGTCGAATAAAATTATTTGATTATTTGTGATGTGATATTGATTTTTCTCATTTGTGTGGAATTAGGATGAGTGGATCGCCATGGGATCTATGAGGGTGGTCTATGATAGTGTCAGCCATGTATTGGAGATCCACGCCCCATGTGCATTTAATGATATAGAAAAACCATAGGGTCTTCTCCTGTTGGTAATGGAAAAGAAAAGAAAGAATGGAAAAACAATGAGAGGGTTGGCCAAGTAAGGATTAGACCGATTGGCCATGTATAGGGATCGGCTCTCTGATGCGCATGTCATGAAATAATGTATGTATGCTAATAATTTTATGCACCATTTATTATTATTCACAATGATGGAGAAGAGAAGAAACTCTAGGTTGAATTTTGATTTGCAGAAGCGGTGAATAAATTTGGACGATCTAAATAAATTAAAAAGAAAATATAAAAGAAAGGAACTGAATTAGACAAAGAACATTATTAAAATAGAGAAATAAAGGATTAATATAATAAGCTTATCAACATATCTATCTTTTATAACTAGTTTAAAATTCTGCCAAATTTTGACAGCTCCTCTAAAAATAGGACTGTCTACCTATTAAATTAATATTAAAAACTTATCGTATAGTCATTCAATCCACACAGCTCATCTATTAGGCAATCAACCAAATTATTAACTATCAAATTTGAGAGTATTTGAGAATTTGGAATATATATATTGGAGATAAGATAAATTCTACTAGAAAAAGGATTGTGAGAATCCTATATTATCTATTAGTTAGAGTTTATTTAGAAATATAATATCCTTTAATATATTTATATATTGTTCCATATGTATTTTATTATTATATACTATCCATAGTCCCCTTAAAAATATTGGTCATTTATGTCCAGCAAATGTTTAAATTTGAATTGATAGACTGATTAAATATAGGTTGTTTAAGCATGAATGGGTGAAGTGCTTAAGTCTGAACTTATGGACAATTTATGTTTGAATTGGAGGACTGCTTAAGTTCGATTTTATTGAGGACTACTTAAGTTCGATATATTAAGGACTGCTTAGGTCCATTTTTATTGAGGATTACTTACGTTCGATTTTATTAAGGACTGCTTAAGTCCAATTTTATTGAGGATTGTTTAAGCCCGAAATGATGGATGATTTATGTCCGAAATAATGGAAGATTTATGTCCTAATTAGAGGACTGCTTAAGTCTAATTTTATTAAGGATTGCTTAAGCCCGAAATGATGGATGATTTATGTGCAAACTGATGGATGATTTATATACGAACTAAAGGAATGCTTAAGTCCGATTTTGTTGAGGACTACTTAAGCCCAAAATGATGGACGATTTATGTCTGAATTGGAGGACAACTTAAGTCTTAACTGATGGATGATTTATGTCAAAACTGGACGACTACTTAAGTTCGAACTAAGTTTCTTCAGAGCTTGAATTTATTTAACTTGGTGCCTCTTCATCTCTTTTGGGTTCAGCGATGTGTCATTAATTTCCTGCCTCAAATCCAGATTAAATAACTTTATACAAACTAATCTTCATAAGCAATTAAAAGAAGCAATATATATATATATAAGTTCTTTAATAGTACGCTGTAAGTGGTTCTCCGATACTGAAATATTCATTTATGCCCTTTTTCCTCTATGACATAATATAGCCTAATTTTTAAATAAAATAAATAAATATGTAAAAAGTACTTTGAAGAAGACACGATACCATAATAAAGAGTTGACCTGAGAGATAATACCCTCTTTTTCCCATAACATAATACAACCTAATTTATAAATACAATAAAATAAATATGCAAAAAGTGCCCTGAAGAAGATATGATACCATAATAAAGAGTTGACATGAGAGATAAGAGAATAGTTCTTCTATGTAGGTATTAACAATTCTACACCACCTTTATAAATACTAACTTTGTACACCATACTTAGAGTGGAAGCCTACACAACTCATTGTAAAATATATAGTTTGTTCATGAATTATTGATGGGTGTCAAAGCCACAAAAAATAATTCATAGTTTCCTAATCTAGATAAATTGTAAATAGGGAAAGAAGGGTCGAACCCTAGAGACCAACAAAATCTGATTTTTAAATTGAAACCAGTTTATAAAGACAAATAAATAAAAGCGGGGGTTTTGATCAAATAGCAATTGAAAATAATAACTAAGTAACAGAAAGCAATAAATTAAATAATTAAATACCAATAGAGGAAATGATTCGGCCAAGGGTGACTCACAGCATGGGATTCTCTTGATCGATCATTGATACGGAGATAATTCTAAAAATTGAAAGACTGGCAGGTTGTAATCTTTGTACAAGCGCTTCCGAAAAATCTTTTCGTAATATTAGATTAAACAGACAAAGCACTAGAATAATCCCTAATTAGCGAACAACCCTAAACAAGCGATAAAATTTAATTCACTAACAGCAATACAAACTAGAAAGACCCTGCCCTATTTAACAAATTCACAAGCGCAGTTCATTTAAAATAGATTGTAGATTTCCATAATATAATCCGAAGGCTTGGTCACAATCAAATTATATTATTCGCTACTTATTCAATTCAGTTAGACAATACGAATCTCAACCTTATTGATAACTATATGCTTTCCTATAGATTTAACAATGGGCCCTTATTGAACAAACAGCAAGAAAACAATAGAGATGGAGTTTCTCATAGATTCAGAAAACACACAAAAGCAAATCAAATTTAAAGAATATACTTATCGCGTTTAGATCTCACAATCGTGAAGAATCCCTACTTGAAATCAACCATTGACTGAAAATATTGAGCTTAGCCGCTGATGGCTGTGAAGAACATGAAGAAATAAAAATAGATCTGCTATTTTATTCTAAGCATAGAAAATGAAAAAGTGAAGAAGCAGAGAGATCCCCTTTTACAATCCTCTATATAAAGTAGAAAAGAAATCCCTAAAAAAAATAATATCTTTTAAAAATCTAAAATATTAATTAAGTAACTGAAAAATCCCTAAAAAATCGGGCCAGCTTGCACTTAAAAAATTTCCTCGCTTCTGGTAAGATTTACAAAAATTTAGGTCGCATCTCTTTAGCGCTTGCCCAAGCGCTATTACAAAACATCTAGAAGCTTTTCTCTCAGCTGTAGGCACGAACTGCATAGCGCTTGCCCAAGCGTTATGCGTAAACTTTCAGCAACGTTTCTCTTTCTTCCAAGCCCAGCCCTATAACGCTTGCCTAAGCGCGACACAAAGACTTCTAGTAGCACTTCTCTCTCCTACGGGTCTGGCTACATAGCACTTGCCCAAGCACTATGCGAAAACTTCCAGTAGCTATTCTCTCTCTTGGACTGATCTCTCTCTATGCTTGCCCAAGCGCTAACCACAGACTTCCAGAGGCTTTTTGAGGACTTAACACCAATTTGATAGCTTCATAAAAACTTTACGAAATTAACCTCCAAAGCTTCCTTTTCATCGAATCTAGCATATCCTATGGAAAACATGAAAACCAAGTGAATTATCTCCATTTTAGCCAAAAATCACCCCTAGACAATAGTCAAACATATGACATTTTATGCTAAATTTACAAGCTATCAATTATTAGTCTTTTTTAGGAGTGCTTATGGCCCATAATTTGAGAGTCCAAAACAGGCCATGGGCTGATTGTATTAATCGGTATCTAATCTTAACCATTGATCTAGGCATTTAAGCTTATTCTTTTTGGGCAAGATTATTTAATATACTTTCCTTCTTTGTGTCATTAGTTGGTTAATCCTATCCTATCTATATATAAGGATATGTAGAAGAATCAATTTGAGAGTAGGGAATTTGAGAAGGACATAAACTACAATAATGACATAAAAAAATAAAAGAAGAAGAAGCTAAAATTAAATGGCATCATGAAATAAGAGATTTTCAAGAAGCTAAAATTAATTCCAACTCTCTCAATTAGCATTTTATTACTACATTCGTAGGTTGATTACATTCGGACTATCAGATCAAACGAAGCTGAATGGATACACAAATAGGAATTTCCTATACTGTAATATCATAATCCATTTGGAGAATGAAGAATGAAGAGTATATAATTGTTAACTAATTAAATGCAAAGCAATGTGTAATCACATCAGGCCACATATATAGTGTCATCCTTGTCATGTATAGATTTTCTAAACTTATTGACTGAGAAAATAAAATTTATAAGTTAAATGTAAAGTAGAGCATAATAGATGTGGTAGTAAAAATTTTTTTAAATGGTTTGGCCTCTTTAAGGTCAGGATTAGCAAATCGGAACCCAAAGTGCATGTGTGAGAGCTTTGAATGTAGATATGAAATGTGAAGTAATTGCTAGGTTCATAAGTATGAATAAGAGTTAAGAGTTACCTCTTCTCTTCCTCACTCCTCTCTTTCTAAATTTCTGCATGTGAACAAGTAGGAACATGTACCGATGGTATCAAGGCAGTGCACCATCTTTTTAAATATTATGCTTGCTAATTACTAGACTTGGATGCTAGCCTCTTTGGGACTTTGCTGTTAATTCCTCCATTGAAGTTGTAAAAAGAGATATTGCTCTTGAAAAAAATTCTTAGCACGTTTATAATGATTCATGGCAAGTAACTAATATTGAGTCTCATGACTTCAATGCCAATCCTAGTAGGGGTGCACATGGTGCTTGCTTCTGTATCAAAAAGCTTCACTTTTTTTCCGTTGTCCTTCAATATATGTACCATAGTCTTTGGTGGTAATTTGTAGGTTGAAATTGAACACCCAAAACACTTCTAGCTTGTCGTATAGAATACAAATTTTGATTCTTTTTGACTCCGTAATTATTAATAGATAAAAAAAAGTAGGGTTCTGCTTCCGTATTCACTATATGAAGATGGACAAGGACCAAAGTTTGTATCGGTGAAGGTGTGTTACATGCTCAACAGACCATTTGTTAACTGTCAAAATTGAGTATTGAGAGTATTTGAGAATCGGTCCTCGCTTGGAGTAAATTTGGGATATATATATATATATATATATATATATATTGGAGTTAAGATAAATTCTATTAGAATAAGGATTGTGAGAATCCTATATTATCTGTTAGTTAGAGTTTATATAGGAATGTAATATCCTTTAATATATTTATTATTATTCTATATGAATTTTATTATTCTATATCATCACAAATCAAGTACCCATCCTCCTTTAACACCAACATCAATACCCAATCATCACAACCGCTTTACATAAACTTAATTTATATTCTAAATAATTTGATTTATCAATCCTTATGTGTGTGTGTGTACATATATAAGCATATAATGCATAAATAGCTTTCACCATTAACTTTTATTTAATTTCTTTTAATTGGTATTATTTATTCAAAGCTATAGAATTATCTACTGTACACACTTATATGAATATATATATCATAAATCAAGCAAAAACTATATTCATATCTTTCTTTCTCCATATCAATGCAAGAACCAAATTTGCAAAGCTTAGTTTAAAGGTCTTAGATTAAACATTCATATTAACTAAAAAATATAGCCAACAAAATCATATCATCTTAAAGAAACTTGAAACACACTCATTCTTAGTTTTGATTAAATCAAACAAAAAATCGATAAATCAGTGAAAAACTGAAGCAAACCATTGAGTTGGACTGAACCGATTTGAATCAAACCAAATCATCTAGAAACCCCTGGATATTTTCTTGTATTTCTTTCCTTTCCATTTTCTACGTAGCCCATTTTATCTTCCTCATCTTCTTCATCATCTTCTTCTTCTTCAAAGTTGACCAAGCAAAAGAGGTACAAAATCAAAGAATTTTCAAGTGATTCTTAAGGAATGGTTGGTTAACTTGTCTTCCACTCCCTTTTCATGGTTTTATTTTTTATTTCCATGAACTAAGATATGAGGTTTTGCTTATTGTCACTGACTTGGTGTAGATGATGTAATTGTAAGAGCTTTTAAGGTGATTTAATGTTATTAAAGTTGGTTAAGCATGAATTTAAGGTTAAGTTTGCATAATTAACTAACTTGGATGATTTTACTCATTTGATTGATAATCTATGGATTATGTATTCTGATATATGAAAGGTAATTATGTTATTAAAGTTTTAGAAGAGTTGTTATGTATGAATTAATGTTGGAAGTAAGTTGAGAATGCTTAAGGAAGTAAAGAATTATTTAAGTCTATCATAATTGAGTTGCTTGAAAATTCAATCACAAAGATTAAATTACTTAAATTAGTATATGAACTCTAAAAACTACGAAATTTTATAGAAAACTATTTTAGGATGTTGGGAAGGTTTTGTAAAATGGTTACTGCAATGGATGAAAGGAAATGAGATTATAATTAAATGAATATAGGCTGCTCAATGAGAATCCGCTTGAAATTCAACCTTTATAATTGACCGATTTGACTAGACAAATGAATTCCAAAAATCACAAAATTTTATTTGGGAGTAGATTAAGATGTGAGAAAGATGTAAAAATTTCAAGACAAATTGATCAAAGAAAATGGAGTTACAATTAAATTAATGCAGGCTACTCAGCATAAGAAAAACTAGAATTCAATTTCTGTAATTAAGCCATTTGAGCATTCAAATGAGCATCAAAAAATTATGAAATTTTACAGGGCAATACCATAAGATGTTGAGAACATATTGTAAAAATTTTAGGGCAAAATAAAATGTGAAAGTCAATATATAGTCAATTGAATGTAAGTTACTCAAATGCTGAAATTCCACATTATTTGAACATTTAATGAATAAAGCATGAATGATACATTTTAATGCTTAATTTGCATTCATATGGTGGTGTGTGTATACATTGAGTAGTATGAAGTTAATATGAATATTAATTTCACGTTGCAGTTTCTAAGAGAAAAAGGATTAAGGAGAGGGCGATTGCTAGAGAAGTAAAGCTAAGGAAACCTTCTAGTTCAGGTTTGTGTACTATTATTTTCTTACTTTTATCTAAATAAAATGAAAGTGATTTTATCAAAATATTTTAATTGGATTTGATTTATGAATAACAAGGGAAATTGAAATATATGTTTATAGACTTATAAGTAAAGAATTATATTTTGATACCTTATGGTTTTAATAATTTTAAAGTTTAATTGAAAGTTGTTTATATGAGAAAGAAGGATGTTGGCCAATTATTAATTATAGTATAAGGGTGACCATGATTGAATATTTTAGCACTATTGTAAAATGAAATGTTGCCTACTGTGATTTTTGATATTATTACACAAATGGAATGGTTAAAAAAAGTCTTATAGCTAAATATAGATATGGTTATTACCTCGAATATCACTTCATTTGTTGAAGATGATATTACGATCGATTGAATATGGATATCATCATAGAATGATATATGATTTATATAAAATTCTCGCTCTTTGTTGAAGTTATAGATCGCTCCTTCTATAATGGGGCTGCAGATAGCTCCCTTTTATTGAGATAAAAATCACAGATTGAGGTTGTAGATCATGGGTTTAGATGTGCACATTAGACTCTAATGGCCCTCGGAATTGGTTCCACAAAAGCTATAAAGACTATATTATGAATTTATGATTTAAATGTTATTTTTCTCTTTAAAAGGTGGGCTTGTGAATTAAAATTCAATAATATCTTCAAAAGCAGAAATTTAATTATCGTTGATTTTATACAGTATTCTAAATTTTCTTACTAAGCACTGCTTTGGTTTAACAATCAATTTTAAAGAAATGTTATGAGAAATATTTATTCTTGATTCAGTATGTTTCCTACAAAGAGATTTAATAAGATAAATTGTGTTGTTTCATAATAGTACACAATTAAACAATATGATTAGCGATAGTTTTTTTGTGCTATTGTAGGAAAAGGTAAAGAGACGAAAACGAGAGAAAACCTCCTTGTTTGATGTAGAAGGTATGCTACGAATGTAGCTATTATATATAAATGGTTTCTTATTGGATTATGCACGATGTATTAAATATTAACAAAATGACTATGCATATTTGAGCAGACAAATGTAAATTATGAGTGTGTAAATTTGAAAGTTTGTATTATGCAAAAGTACTTAAATTATACTGTGAATCTAATGTTTGTAAAAGACTCTAGTATGTAATTAAATCATCTATGGGCTTATGAGTTATAGAACCATTACATGTTTTTGATAATGCAACTGATGTTTCAAAAATTATATTGACTTAACTATTCTATTTTGCTTAATAGAAGTTATTTTTCATATAATAAATAATTTAATAAAAAGGCATTTCTTTTAATAGGTGGAATAATCAAAAGAATTTTTACTTTTGTTTTAATAACTACATGTATTTTTCCACAAGATATTAATAAAAAAATTAAAAGTTCCTTGTAGTATACTTAGTAAGTCTTTTAAGTAATTAAATGCTTATTAAGTATATTACGGGTGACATGCCATATCTTACAGTGGGGTAGGGTGTGACATGTTTATTTTGATATCAAAGCTTGGTTTAATTGCATGTTGGATTAAATTTTTAAAGTCAATAGTGTGATTTATAAGTCTGCTCAACTATGAAGTGACTGTTAATTGTTAGATATCTACATCATACAATATTCTAACAAGATTAATGTTTTTCTGTGATAGGATACAGAAAGTGATTTATTGTTGAACGATAGTATGGAGGGTGATGGCCTATGAGATAATTTTAATCTTCCTGAGGAACAATCTAATGCAAATCAGGGAGAGATTGGGGATGCCCCTAAGGGTTCTGATATCCTTATTGCCCCAGCTGCTGACCTTATAGCTCAGCAGATCGCTGCTTTATTGAGACAAATGGCAAGTAACTTATAGTAGCAGCTGCCAGTTAGACAATATGATAAGTTAGTTAAGTATGAGGCCATAGAGTTTTCAGGCACTACTGACTCGATGATAGTTGAATAATGGTTAGAGAGGATTGAGAGGGTTTTCTTAAAGCTCCAATGTAATGATGCTCAAAAGTATGATTATGCAATCTCTCTACTTCAGGAAGATTTATATGAGTGGTAGAAGACAATTCCTAGAAGCAAAAGTACAGCCACCAATTCTAACTTGGACAGATTTTCTGTAAGAGTTTAGGAAAAAGTATGTCCCATTTGCTTATGTGGATTTCAGGATAGAGGAGTTTCCATAGCTCAAATAGGATCACAGGACTGTAGCTCAGCATGAGAGGGAGTTTACTTGACTGAGTTATTATGCCAGGAGTATGTTAGCTATAAGCAGATACAGGTGCAAAAGATTTGAACAGGGATTGAAGCCTATTATTAAGAGTCATGTGATTGGCTTTGAACACGAGAATTTTTCTACATTGGTATCACAAGATCTAAACCAAGAGAAGGTTAATCAGGAAGAGGCTATAGAGAAGAAGAAGAGTGTCAGGAGGACTTTTTCAGGGGATAGTAGCTCTAGTAGCAAGAAGAGGAGATTCCTTAGTCCATTTCCTTTTAGATATGGAAGTATCAGGCCACAGAGTTAAAGACAATTTAGACAATAATTGCCACCTCCACAAGTTCCTTTAGTTACTCATAGTTGTGTTTATCATGGTAGATATCATAGGGGCGTGTGTCAATTGACCTCGGTAGCTTGTTTTAACTGTGGCAAGGTTGGACACTTTATTAGGGAATGCCCTAAACCCAAAGTTACTACACTTTACACAACCATAGTGTAATACCTCGAAATTTTTATTTCAAAATAATTCCCATTTAAATTTAATCGTTAAATTATTAGCCAATAATATTATACCACGTAATATTATCGGGATCGAAAACCACTTTGGTTCGCCCTAAAATTAATGGAGTAACTATTAATCGAATAAAAATTAGACCAATATTTTTTTTATTGGATCGAATTAATTAAAATTAGACCCGAATTGGATTATTTTGAAAAATACTGTGCGTTACTATTTTTTTCTCCCCGACAATCTAACGTCGAATGTTTTGTTTTTTTTTAATAATTTTACTTTTTTTCCTTTTTTTTTTCTTTTTCTTTCTTTCTTTTCCTTCTTTTCTCTCTTTTCTTTTTTTATTTCCTCTCTTCTCCATCGACAACTCACCTCTCTCTCACAATCACTCAACCCTCCCTCTCTCTTTCTCTCTCCCTGTCTCCGGTCACTCCCTCACTGCGCCGACCACCGCCCACCACAGCACTACCATCTCCGGTCCTCTCCTTCGCGCAAGGCAGCAGCAGCCCCTTCTTCTCCATTTCCTTTCTTTCTCTCTCTCCTCTCCCTGCCTCTCTCTATCTCTCCCTCTCTGCGATTGCCGGACCGCCACTCCACGCTCAGCTCCTCCATCGCGCGACTCAGACCCGACCAACTCCTCCTCGCGCGGCCCCTGCTCCTCCCTTCTCCATCTGACCTGCGAACTAGTAGACCCAGCTGTTGTCCTTCCTATCGCCATTAGTAGCCTCTCGTTCAACTGCTCCTCTCCTCTTACAGGCCACCGTTCGGGCAACCACAGCAAGCTCAGCTTGCTACCGGCCACCGTCTCCTCCTCCTTCGATTCAAGGATTTATCAGGACTTTGATATTTATTGGGTATTAATTTTATGATTTTCAGAATTTATTTGGTTAAATTTTTTATTAATTAGTTAGTTAATTTTAGAATATTTGGTTGAATGA
>CANUEX010138760.1:0-21268 GCA_948099535.1 Jatropha multifida | reverse complement strand
TTTTCCAAATATAATATCCCAGTTCTATAATCTTAGTCTTTGATATATAATATTTCGGTTCTCTAAATTTATATAATTTCCGCCCTTGATTACATTCATATGTTGCATTTATTGTATTGAATATATTTGTGAATAACTGTGATGTGAAATAATGTGCTTTTATATCTGGGTGGAAATTGGGACGACATGTGTCACAATGGGTTAGTGTGCCAGGTAGGGGGATCGGCTCCCTGTTATATATATTATTATTATAATGGAAATTGGTCGGGGGCCAATCGGTGGATTTGTGACTTCACTGACTAATTTCCACATGTTGTGAATAGTTGAATGTGATTTGTTTGAAGATGCTGATGAATGACACGTGCTTGTGAAGTATGCCCATTTCATATATTGTGAAAGCATACTGCCTGACTGTGTGGGTTTGCATTATTTATTATTATGCACTAAGTTTAGTGAAACTCACCCCCCCTTCTATAAACATTTTTCAGGAAATAAAAGTACCATTGGTTTATAAGACTCTATTTCCTTTTCCGCAGAGATCCGAACATGTTAGTATGAATTATCTGTTAATATTTGTGGCTTTTCGCACATTTTATTTAACTCTACAGTTAGGATATTTAATTAATATTTGATTATATAAAAGAAATTATCTTGTGGTTATAAATAAATTGTGGAGTGTTCTTTTTGAATATTTGAAGACTACATGATAGGAATAGTTTGATCATATTATGACAAATAAATATTTACATAATAATATATTTTTATTAAATGGATATGGGCTCGAGCTGTGAACAATATTTAATACTAAGGCTGGGTCAGAAATGTAAACTCTGATTATATTATGAATAATGTTATAATATGGGCTTATTATTCCGTCATTCAAATGATAATAGAAATGGATTTTTATAGTGTAGGCTTACTACAGGCCTCGGAGGCCTGTAGCTTACCTAGGTCCTAGTGCCAGTCCAGCCCACGGTTTTGGGTCGTGACAAAGTTGGTATCAGAACATAAAATT
The DNA here is from genome assembly GCA_948099535.1 of Jatropha multifida. NCBI lineage: Eukaryota > Viridiplantae > Streptophyta > Magnoliopsida > Malpighiales > Euphorbiaceae > Jatropha > Jatropha multifida. The sequence goes on along the minus strand of CANUEX010138760.1, from coordinate 20,253 downwards.
ATATGGTTCAGATAACTGTGGAATTATTCTTGTCACGTCTTGAAGTATTCTTCCTTGTCTCTTAAATCATATCCGTGTATATGATTTATAGCCCGGCCCACAAGTGGGAGCTCGAACTCCCTAAAGCTCAGCTCGGCTCATTTACAGCCCTAACACCAACCATAGTACTAATGTAAATCATCAATTTCCATTACTTTTGCTTACTCTTATTTATATAATTGCTCCATATTATGCACAAGCTATTGAATAAAACTCATATGTATCCTAATATAATTTATTCCACATTATTATAATTAAGCCAATCACATAAATTCAATTCCACACATTATCCTAACACAATTTATTTCATATTATGATAATTAATCCAATCACATAAATTCCATTCCACACATTATCATAAAATGCAATTGCACAATTCAAATTTCATCATTAACTATCATTCTTGTTAATTACTACCCTTGCAATTTTTATTTTTTTCAATACATATTATTGCCATTTTCATACAAGCTTTATTCATGAAAAAAATATCTTAGAAATCCATGCAAAAATAGTGCCATATATAATTAATTTAATTAATACAAAAACTATACCTTAATGTACAGAGAGCGAGATGATTACCTATTTTGAGATGCTTGACGTGTACAAATTCGTCTTCCACTATTCATTTTCCCTTTCTCTTCAATCTTGCGCATCAAATCTAGGGATTTGATTTCATAACTTGTCTCTCTGTGACTTTTATCAAAACTACACTGATCTGGTTCATGGCCCGCTTTGCAGACATTCGATTTTACAACATTAGCTCCATCCTTTTCCATGTGTATTTTTTATCTTTCACTACATGAGTATTTAGAAAGTCTAAATTGGTGTCGTTTTCATACAAGCTTTAATCATGAAAGAAATATATCAAAAATCCATGCAAAAATAGCGTCATGTATAATTAATTTAATTAATACAAAAACTATACCTTAATACAAAGAGTGAGATGATTACTTATTTTGAGACGCTTGACGTGTCCAAATTCATCTTCCACTTTCCATTTTCCCTTTCTCTTCAATCTTGAGCATCAGATCTAGGGATTTCATCACATAACTTGTCTCTCTATGACTTTTATAAAAACTAAACTGATCTGGTTCATGGTCGCTTTGGAGACATTCGATTTACAACAATAGCCCCATTCTTTTTCATGTGTATTTTTTATCTTTCACTACACGAGTATTTAGAAAGTCTAGATTGGTGCCGTTTTCATACAAGTTTTATCCATGAAAGAAATATTTTAGAAATCCACACAAAAACAACGCCATGTATAATTAATTTAATTAATACAAAAACTATACCTTAATGTACAGAGAGCGAGATGATTACCTATTTTGAGATGCTCGACGTGTCCAAATTCGTTTTCCACTATTCATTTTTCCTTTCTCTTCAATCTTGCGCATCAAACCTAGGGATTTAATTGCATAACTTGTTGCTCCGTGACTTTTATCAAAACTACATTGATCTGGTTGGAGACATTCGATTTTACAACATTAGCCCATCCTTTTCCACGTGTATTTTTTATCTTTCACTACATGAGTATTTAGAAAGTGTAGACTGCGTCCCACCTCTTCATTTCATACCAATATTATAATATCGCATTTCCAGCCATGCGAGCTGGCTATAATTAGTGAAATAATAAAATAATTTCCTAAAGCAAGAACAGAGCCGCCGTCGCTGCCACTTTTGACCGCCAAGTTCAGTATACGTTTCTTTTCGTCTCTGCGCTGCAGATTTCAATAAACGGATACGAACAACTGCTTTTGCCTCCAAAATGGCCTCTCTTTACCTCAATTTCCCTTCTTCCTTTACTCAACCACTTATTTTTTCTCCTCTTCTTTCAAATTTCAGAACATCTTCCTTTAATCTTCGTTTATTTACTCATCCTGCCATTCCTTTTCTCCGTTTCCAACACTCCAACCATCGCCGTGGTTCCCTTCATCTCATTTCCGCCGCTTTCTCTGCCGCCAATCAGACGGAGATCGCCGTTACCGAAAACCGCCATTCAGAGAAGAAACCGCTACTCGAGGTCAAAGATTTAACGGCAGTGATTGCTGAATCCAAGCAGGAGATTCTCAAGGGCGTAAATCTTGTTGTCCACGAAGGAGAGGTTAAAATTAAACTCTAACAATCTATTATTGTTAGTATTTATCGATTGATTAATTTATAAGATTCACTCGAATTCTCTTACAGATGCAGAATTAAGAAATAATATTTACCCATTTTTTTTTCTTCTGCTTAGATTCATGCTGTTATGGGAAAGAATGGTTCCGGGAAGAGCACATTTTCGAAGGTTGGTGTTACCTTATCTTATGTCTTAGAATAATTATCAATTGCTTTATACTTTTGAAGTGAGGTTGTGCAATATAATGTAGTGTTTTATCAAATGGATGGTTTTCTGCATTGATGAGAATTTTATTTTTTTGCTGGAATTTACTTGCAATATATTGCTTCATGAATCATTTACAATTTTAGTCAGCAGGAAAGATGTATCTTTTAAAAACATTAAGCTTTTATTTACTATTTATTCATGTTTAATATAATCATAAACTTCTGTTCTCCTGTTCAGAATTGTATTATTGCCCTTGAGATTTGAGACCATCTATTTTTTAGTCCTCCTGCAAGCTAACAGTACCTAAAAAAATGGCAGAGTTATTTAGTTTTTCATGCATAATGCTCTTTAGAGCATTGGGATTTTGGAGAGCGTTATTTAAGTTTTCAACTCTAGATTGATTATAAAAATCATAACTTTTATCAAATATAAATGAGGCCTATAACAAGAATTTTCCTTTGAAGAGATGTTCTTCTTTCTTTCATTTTTTGGGATCTAGTGATTCCAAGAGGCATTATATGTGAAACTTCAAGGAACAAATACCGGTTCCCTTTGAAAAGCTTAGGGACTAAAATTACCCTAATGATTACACTAGGAGTTGGCTTGTGGAAGCGTGGAAGGATGAATACGCAAGTACTTCTATATATTGCTGACTATATAATGTAATTTTCAAAAGAATGGACCTGCAATACCTGTATGTCTGGTGGAATTTCATAACATTCTCTGTTATCTTATGGGGAATTCATTGGAAATTTTCTCCTGATCAAAATTCTTAATGCGGCCTCATATCTTGTAGGTTCTTGTTGGTCACCCTGATTATGAAGTGACAGGAGGCAGTGTTGTGTTTAAAGGGGAGAACTTGCTTGACATGGAGCCAGAGGAAAGGTCTCTTGCTGGGCTTTTTATGAGCTTCCAAACCCCAGTTGAGATCCCAGGTGTGAACAATATTGACTTCCTTAACATGGCATACAATGCTCGGAGAAGAAAACTTGGTCTGCCAGAGCTTGGACCAATTGAGGTACAACTATGAGTGATATGTTGCTTCATGATGCATAGTTTTAGCATAGTACTATTTTACTTCATTTTAGATAGGGTACTTCATGTCTGTGCGAAATTATCTTATTAACAAGGTAGGAGTTTCATCTTCTCCTTACTATTATTAGAAAAGAGCTAAAATAAAAGTTGTTGTTTTATAACATATACTTGGTAAGAGCGAATACAGGAAGATGGAATAAAAGAAAAAGTCAATTTTTTATTGTCACATGCACGCTTCCTGATGTGTTTTTAAAGTTGAGAAGGAAAACAATTGACATTATCCTGTTTGGTACTGTAAGATAAATGTTAGATTATGTTAATTTTAAAATGAGCAATATAAGTCAAAAGAAATGCTACTTTATTTTGTTTGGTAAATTACGTAGCTGCCCCTAAATGATATAGCTGATTGCAATGGTCCTATAGGGTCAAGCATTGGTCTATAGCCCAAATGAAATAACTTGAATATTTTGAATAGAGGACTGAACAAACCAAATTAGATATGAACTGGACCAAACTGAAAAATGAAATAATTTGGTTCGGTTGATTTCTTTTTTTGAAATGAAAAAAATTTAAACTTCTTTGTTTGGTTCATTTGTTTAGTTTGAATTGAATAATGCTTACCACCTTCTTCTATCTCAAATTTGTGTATGCTGATAACATTCGTTTCAAAATGGATGTCTCATGATTTGTCTAATACAAATTTGAGGCATGATTAAAACTAGAATTTTCTTGATATTCTAATTTTTTAGATGAGGTAGAGAACAGTTGTTGCCTGTGGAAATTATTATAAATAAATTTTCTGGAAAGTCCATTTTTGTTTTTTGGGCATAAAATTGAGATTTTACTTGGTGAATGTTTTGCACTCTAATTGAAATGCCAATAATTTTGCTCTTAGCCATATAGTGCAGATTGGTAAGAGGAGTTGCTGATAATAATTTTTGCCGCATTGCAGTTCTATGCATATCTGTTTCCAAAACTTGAGCTTGTGAACATGAAGAGTGACTTTCTTAACAGAAATGTTAATGAAGGATTTAGTGGTGGTGAAAAAAAGCGCAATGAGATTTTACAACTTGCGGTAATGTTTTATATCTCTGTGTTGCTTGTATTTACAGATATTTTTCTTGTTAATGGATGAATACCAAGTTGAGTGTCATAGGTGTTTGGTGATTGGCTTATGTGACCAAAATTTTAATGAATTTTGAGCATTGAATGGTGAAAAAGGATCCTTTAATCTGATTCAATATAGGATGAGATAGCTCATTAGTTTTGGAAAGTTGTTTTGCACTTGAAGAAAATTAATGTTTTCTGGAATATATATTGTTAAGTTCATCTTGAAACTTGTTGAGGAACATGCCAGAAAAACTGATCTTCTTTTCTATTGTATTTAACTGGACTGGCGGTAGAATTCAGAGGCTTTTCTTGAATATCGTCCTTCTTCTTCTTTGTGGAACATCTGGGTTATTTCCAATTTGAAAAAAAAAAAAAAATCTCAAGATTCTGTTGCATAATCGAACTTATTCTCAAAAATAACTAAAGTTATCTGTTTCTAGTTCTAAATGAAATTATTTGCTTAAGAACCACAACGTCATCTGCCTAGTTTATAAATAACTGGAATTGTGTTTCTGGAAGTTCATCTAATTCTATGAAACCACTTCTTCCCACTTTGTTGGAGTTCCTAACAAATACAATTGAATTTACAGTTTTACTGTACCTTGGAGGAGATTTGCTAAAATGGGGATTGAAATCTTCTTAAAGTTATATCTTTTATATGCATTGTCACAATTCTGTGCAGTTCCCTACATTCTAAAAAATCCTGCCAGAGCACAAGCTATACATAAGAAAAAACTGTTGTTTCTGTTTTAGTTAGAATGAAATTTCCAGTTGAATCCTTTTTCTGACATTGTATTTTTTGACCCGAGTCTTTTCGCTCTTAGGTTTTCTTTTCTGATTCCAAACTTTATAGCTCTTCTGGAAATCTTTTGCGGCTAAATGGAACTTCAATGCAGCCAATAAAAGTCAAATTTATAGAGCATTGACATCTTAATAATTGCCTAAGTTTACTTAGATTCAGTTGAATCTTACAGATATTTTCAACTCATTTATTTTTCCTCTTTGGGGATGTACAGGATGCAATATTCTCCTCATGCTTGACCTATATTTATGCATTACATGATGAACACCGAAGTGCAATCAATCAAATATTTAGGCTCGGTGTTCCAGAAATAGGGCCTCATAGATGGAGATGTTTTTCATAGAATTCAAGTCGGAGGGATGAAATAGAGAAGTGCTATAGGTATATTATGTAACATGAAGATATCTAACAAGGTCAAAGGTAGGTTCTATCGGACGGTTGTGAGACCGGCAATGCAATATAGTAGTGAATGTTGGGCACCTAATATTACAATAGGTTCAGAAGATGAATGTTGCGGAGATGCAATGCAGAGATGGATGTGTGATGACACAAGATTGGATAAAATTAAAAATGATCACATTAGACACAAGGCACAAGTAGCGGAAGTTGGAGATAAAATAAGAAAAGAATGCTTGAGATGGTATGGTCATGTATTGTGTAAACACTCACATGCCCGGTTTGCAAATGTGATACTTCAGTAGTGGAGCGTGTTAAAAGGGGAAGAGGTCGACTTAGAACGGCTTGGAGAGAAGTTGTTGCTAAGAATCTACGGTCTTTGGGCATTAGTGAGGGTATAGCTACAAATAGCGTAGAATGACGGTTAAAGATTCATATAGTAGACTTAAGCTAGTTGTTGTTGCCTATTTCATAATTTGTTCTATTTATTAATTTATTAGATGTTATTAAAATTCCTCTTCAATTTTTTATACAAAAAGTATTTCAAGATTTTTTTTTTTACTTCTATTTTGCTTTGCATTAGCTTTAACATGATAAGAGTGAAGATTTGAAACAAAGGATTTATATAGCTGACTCCAACTAGTTTGGGACTAAGGCTTGGTTGTTATTATATGATGAACACCTAAAAGTAACTCAATGTATGCCACGGGTTCTTTATCTTTAAATATTTCATGACATTTGTTTGGAATATCTATTCTTAAATCATTATCCACCTTTTGTATATCATGTTCTTCTGTTTTTTGCAGGTTCTGGGTGCGGACATGGCCATATTGGATGAAATTGATTCAGGGTTGGATATTGATGCACTCAAAGATGTTGCAAAAGCAGTGAATGTGATATTGACTCCAAAGAACTCTGTTTTGATGATTACCCATTATCTACGACTTTTGGAATTCATTCAGCCCACATATATTCACATCATGGTAAGCCATTTGGTAGAGCTTAACTAATTGTTTGGATGAAGGTTATTTGGTGGGTTTGGAAAGTGAATTAAGGTAAAAAGAGTTTATTTAGTTGTTTGGGAATAAGGTTTGAGGAAGAAGATGGTTTTTTGAAAGTTATTTGAGAGGATGAAAAGCCATCTAAACACCGAATTTTCAACCCACTAAATTGGAGTGTAAGCATGGTTAAAAAATTTGATTTCCAAAATTATCGATAGTTATATTTATAGATCTTTCATGACAACAGTATTTTCATAATCTTGATATTTAAAATCACCTTTTTGTACCATTAAACCAAACAAAACAATGTAATTAAACCTTCATTATCATACATTCCCTACAAACACAAAAAAGACGTTTACCATACTTTTCGTTACCATAGTTTATTATACCTTATTTTAATGCTGCTCCCCTCCATTCAAACAAAGCATAAATGTCACTGAAATGGGGTGCAAATTATAGGAAAGGAGATTGTTTAATTAAGTTTTGCATCAGTTGTGAATTTTAATGAATCTTTTAAGTGAATGATCCTAGTAGTAGCTATTGTTTTCAAGTGATCAATTGTTTCTATCATAGACGACAAGACCTAAGGGTGATGATATTAGGGTTGCAAATTCTTGTCATAAGTATATATCCTACGGGTTGTGGTTTAGTCAGCACACACACTGGGCATGTAAGAAGAGTTTTCGGGTTTGATTTCCACTAAAATCACTTGCAGGGAGGGGCGATGAGCTTTAACTGTGACTAAACTCTGAGCCGGATTAGACGATCTATAGTAACAGGGTCCGGATACTGGTGGTTTACACCAAAAAAAGAAAAAGTATATATAATGGGTAGTGATCAATATGAAAATGACAAGATTATTAAGTCTTATCTGAATCCAAATACAAACACACTGTTTTTCTGATGGAAAATATGAACACGCCAATAAAACACTGAACTTCCCCCTGATGTAGTGACATAAACAATTAAGTTTGTCCTTTTTCGAAAGTGAATTAAATGATCCTCAACCTTTTGATTTCACCACACTTCAGTTATCAGATAGTTATTATCTCTGTTGTCATAATTTGGAATGCACACTAAAATGGTGCATTGAAACATTAGATCACCATTGATTATAATCTGAGTTGTCGCTCTATAGTTATCGAATATTAATAGCTAATTGATAATAGAACTGAATTTTTCTAAAAAGCATGCAATATATCCAAAAGTGTAGGACAAGGTGATGCAGTTATTCCTGTATATATGTTAAACGAATGTTAACTAGGAAGTCTTAAGTGTGCAAATGCTTTCTAATGTTCGCAGACTCTCAATTTTGTATTTGTAAGTGATTCACTCTGTTATCTTTTGCGCATTATGAATAAAATCTATATGTATTGCATTTGCAGAAACTATGCCTGCAGGAGTCTGCATTACGTTCTCTCTGTGTTAGGATAATATCTAAATTTTCTTGTAGTCTATAAAAGATTTTTATGTAAACTTGTTTATGCATTGTTGGACTATTAAGATTAAAATTGAGAAGCAAATTCTGGCATATATCTCTTTTTATCTCTTTCCTAAGAGAGCATTTATCTTGTTCTTGATAACTACCACATTTTGCTTTTATATTGGAGGGAAAACTTCATAGTTTTATCAAGTAGACCTTGAATTGAACTTGTAGTGAATCGCTTCTCTTCATCTCTTTTCAAATACTTGATAGCTACTTTCACATATTTATTTATTTATTTATTTCGAATTTGCAAATAATTGGAATGCATTATATACCATCATAAGAAGATACCCACTTTTCTTTTTTGAGATGCAACATATGTCCTTATCTGACTTTCTTAGAGCATGTGAACTGTAATATTGTATGTGTATTGAATTTGTCTTTGTTTTATTTGTGATGTTGCTATTTTAGGAGGATGGGAGAATTGTAAAGACGGGGGATATCTCTATTGCAAGGATTCTTGAAAAGGAAGGTTATAAAGCAATCTCTCCGTCCTAACTGCAGGTTAATTATAATAGGTACTCTCTCTCTCACTGAAGGAACTTAGCTTGCTCTTGTTAACTTCACTTCTCTTTGTTTGTAATGGATTGGTTTTATGCCTAAGCATTATATGTGGAGATAATTGACGTAGAGAGTAGTTTTTTAATTGTATTATCCAATATAATAGTTTTACTTGGATTGGGGATAAATATCTAGGGGTGAGCATTTGGTTCTGCCAATTCGATTATTCCAGTTAAAGAAAATTAGATTTTCAGTGATCGGTTAAAAGTTAATTTAACTGAATTAATCAAATTAACCGATTCTCAAAACTGTGTGTTTTGATTAAGTAGATAATAAAATTAAAAATTAAAATATTTTAGTTTTTATTTTGATTAATAATTTCGATTAAAGGCCGTTAATCATAAATTTCGATTAATTTCGGTTGGTTACTGAAGTTTTCATTTTTTTCAACTTCAATGTGGTTAATGATCAAAATTAATTCGGACAAAACGATCCGGTCAAGTCAAAAAATTTTTGATTAATTTACTTCAGTTAAAAATGTTACTCAAATTGATTGAATTGGCCGAGTGCTCACCCCTACAGATATCAAATATATATTGATGATTGGAATCAATTGGTTTTTTAAATTCCATGCTTTTCTACTAATTTGAAGTGCGAAATACCATATTCTGTTTATTTTTTGGTACATCAGAATATTAAATGAGAGAGAGAGAGAAGAAAGAGGGTGGGAGTAGCTCTCCCATGCAAAAGCCTTTTACTGTTCGGCTGTCCTTATGGGTCTGCTCAATCAGTTTGATTCAAAAACAAACCTAATTGACATGGAAAACGTGAACCAATTTTCTAGAACTGGAAACGGAACCAACTCAAACCAGCTAAGTTCAGTTAGTTTAATGGGTTTTTGCTGAGTCATTTTGGTTTTAAGCCTAATTGATTGATTTCTTTAAAACCAAAGAGAACTTCTGTTAAGCGGATTAAACTGGCAATCGATTTTCTTATAATCAGACTAACCAAATCTAGTTAGTTCGGTTTTCAGTTTGTCTGGTAGTTTTGCTCACCCCTAGCTGTCCTCTTGGTGACTCGTTTACCCCATTTTCAAGTATCTTTATCTTACTCCCTCCTCTTTTGTATCGAAGGGAAAAGGTGAAATGATTATGGTATTATACATTTAGAAAAGAACATATGCGGGGGTGAAAAAGGAAATGGCTTCAATTAGATCAAGGACAATATTAAGTCTTGCTTGTAGCGTGGTTAAATGCTTTTGATAATTTGCCTTGGTCTTAGATAGTCTTTAAGGCTAATACAGCATTACTATTGCTAATAGCAGTGTTTTTGGATGAAAAATTCGTAAGAATTTTCAATTGATTCTAATTAATATTGTTATTAACGTTTTATGGGTCTGAAGCTGATTGTGTCAAGCGCTTCAAATGTGGGTTTTTACCAAATCCAGTTTTGGACCCATAAAAAATCATATTCCAAAAAGTTTAGGTGAATCTTGCTCATAATTTTGGTCCAGAATATGTTGTTAGATGTAGCAATACTAAATGGGCCTTTAGAATTTGTGAACAAGCAAAATTTAGGCCCAGGTTATTCCTTGTTTTTGAAAAGAATTTTATGTACTGTCCTTACTTTTAGGGAGTTTTGTTACTTTTTGGAACTTTTCTAATTCATTATACCTTATAAAAGAAATTGTAATTGTATTCAGTTCTGTCACCCTTATGGGCTTTCCTAATTGATTATAGTAAAAGTTGTAATCGGCTATGTGTCATTCTATCATTCGACGGTGGCATATGGTTTGGAAAATGTGGTAGTAATGGGAGTAGTTATTGTGTATTCTTGAGTTTGGCTTGCATTTTCTGATTATCATTAATTTCACATTTCTAGGAATCTCATAATTTTCCATACTAGGGTAATGGGATCCTTGTTCCCAAGCTTGAAACATTGGATCAACTGCAAAGAAAATTATGCACCCTACTATATGACCATCAAAATGAAAGTGTCATCCATCTTAGTAATTATCTCTAGTATAAGTTGTTCCTTAGATCCTGCACAGCTATGCATCTTATAACCAATTTACATAATTATCGCAGTAATTACAGTGCTCATTAGTTAACCACAATAATCAAATGTGAAACGTGTGAATTTCTGAAACTCGTGAAATTTATATTCCATAAAAATCCATGGCATTTGACATTCCATCATTTGATTGGAGAACAAATTCCATGGATTTTGAACTGTATTTTTGGAGTAAAACTAAGTGGTTTAAATTTCATTGTTAATAGAAACGGAATGGAATTTCTCTTCAAAAATGGCAGAATTAAGTTATTGGTAAAATTTATAAATTCCATATATTATGGCCTGTTTTTTTCTTGGCGAAATAAAGAAATTTAGCAAATCCATAGAATGCTTAAATTTCATCACTCAAATTCTGTCAAGCCCAAATGACTAATAAATATTTTTATACCCACTGCAAGTGCTGCATTCTCCCCAAACAAGAACGACATAGGCAGAAAACGGGACGCATATCACGATAAATACAATTTAAGATGCTCCAAAAAAGGGTGTGAAGTGAAAAACAGGAAAAGAGAGTTGCATATACCTATATATTAGTAGTGAACAATTAATATTGTATTTCAGGATGTAATTATATTGGTGTCTGAGTAACTTCATGTTCATAATTCCATGTTTGAAACAAATACTGTGATGTTACATTCACGGAGTTCTTGGGTTGTCAACAAAACACATTACTGATACATTCCTGGAATCTAATTTCCAGTTATCAAATTTCTAGGATGTAAATTTCAGAGGCAACAAAAGTTCATTCAATCATATATCATTGATGTCTGTTGTGCTTGCAAATATACATTTCAGACAGAAATGTAGGTCAAAGCTTGTAGTTCTAATTGTGAGACCCTGACAACTGAAAATGTTGTCATTCGCTTTCTTTGTTGGGCGAAGGTAGCACTTTCTAGGGGCGGGGCCGGTGGGTGGTGGTTGGCTACAATTTGATTTTCAGGCATAGCTGTTTGAGAGTTTGATACCAATTATTGCTCAATTTGTTGTTTAGATGTGAAATTCACAACTTCCTTGTGCAGATCCGTTTGCTGCTTTCTTTTATTTCTCAGTCTGCAACTTAATACTGCTTTCTTCTCTTTTCTATAAAAGTCAGCAGATAAACGACAGTGGTGTTGACTATAGAATATGTGAAGAAAGTCCACAAAGGAGAATACACTGGATATATAGTGGATACTGTTTACTGTTAGAAATCGTCTCAGGTGTGTCCGAAAGTGTTGGTTCAGATGTCAAATTGCTTGTTTCAGAATGCTGAGCCAGATGATTGGGATTGGGAAGATGCTGCCGACAAACTTAATGTATGTAGTAGAAAATGGCTTGTTTCATGTATGTTTGCTCAAAGATGGATATGTTGATTCTCATTCTTTGTAAATTCATGTGATTCATTAAAGATTCACTTGGTTTACGCATACATGCAAAAATAAAAAATTCCCCTCGCACATCCCCAAGCCCAGCTGAAAAAATAAAAAATTCCCCTCACACATTCCCAAGCCCAGCGGAAAAAAGAGGCTTGCGCAGAGCAAAAAAGGGTTTAGCGTTTTGAATTTTTGTTTAATGGCTCTTGTAAATGATTTAATATGCGTCAATAGGTTAAAAATTTTGTGCTTTTTAAGTATTTTATTTTTAAATTAAGCAAATTACATATGACAACCAGCGGGTAGAATGGGCTCTCATTTTCTGGTCATTTTTAATCCTTCATTTTCTCAGAGATAGACTGTTATTTCCCCTTGGCCAAAAGAGAAATGTGATTACAAGTCTGTTCAAATGAGTCTCCGGTGCCTGTTTCCAGACATTTTGAATTCAAGTGTAGAATTCAAAAACTAATTAGGAACTTTCTGTATTTAGTCTTCCACACAAATCCTACTAAAATATAACCATTGAAAAAACAAAATTCGACAGCCCATAGAAGGAACAAGGAGAGGATGAACAATAAGAGGCTTGCCATCTTCAACAATCGTCTCATGACTCATCCACTTTCCCATGAAATATTTTGCTTGAAAGGTTACTCCGAAATTTTGGTGTTTCTATTTCTATAGAATCGGTAAATTTCTCTGATGTTTTCCGAAGATTTTGTTCACCTCATTGAGAAACGATTTTCTATATGAAAAATTTATGCTTCATAAAAAAGGTATGACTTCAACTTAGTGTTTCTTTTTTTCTTTTTCTTTAGAAATTTGACAATTTATTAATAAAGAATGTAACTTGACAATGTCATAATATTTTCATAGGAGTAAGAAATACAAATGTAAAGAATTGAAATTTTCTGTTGAGTGATGATCTTATAGAAAAGATTACTGTTCAGGTAAAAACTAGTTATTTTCAAATGGGAGAATAAAAAAATTTTCCACACTATTACATCAAATTTTATTTTTTAAAATCTATAGGTTAAATATCAAAGGCTACACGACCATGCGTTAAGAGAATATGAATGGAGAAAGATGAGTTAAAGAAAAGACATAATAATAATAATAATAATAAAAACTTTTCTACTGTTATTTTACAATAAGACAAATAACTTGCATAAAGTAATTACTCCCTCTGTTTTCATTATATAGAAAAAACTGAATTTGCACAGAGATTAAGATCCACAATTTAATTAAATAATTTTCTCAATTTATATCTATTTTACTCCTGACAACATTAAATAGGCACTTCAATTGAGAGAGACCCAATTCATATGGATAGACTCCTAAAGAATAACTAAGCAGAGAATTTTCAGCCGAAAATGGAGGGCATGGTGAGTAAATGACATCATAAATTAGAAATATACTAAATTAGTTGAGTCGAATTGGAATTAATTCCTCACCCAGCTATAATGGGTTAGTCAAAACAATCAATAGGATTTTTCCAAACCCTTTTTTCGGTTCTAGCTGAACCAAAAAGATCAAAATTCATACCGATGTCATAGAATTACTTAAATTAGATCCGATTAGATACCATCCAAGCAAGCTTGACAAAATCCCTGTATAGCTTCTTCGATTTCTTGATAAAAAGAAATATGACCATCAATAGCTTGAATGTACATATAAATAATTTTTTTTTATATTTCTTACTATTAGATCATGTTCATAAATCTCATGATGGGCACCAAAAGCTTCATATTGAACTTGGAGGAGAGCTTTTGAAGCAATAGCATGTTGATCTAGTTGCCATCAGAGACAGATTCAGAAAAATGGATTGTTTAGAAAAGTTGAATCCAACTAGGTCTATGTAATTTATAAACTTATTTGAAATATATTTTAATATTTTATAAATAGAATATTATATATACAATATATATAAATTAAATAAAGAAATATATAATATTCTAAATACATAATATAAATATATTAGAATTATATATATATATATATATATATATATATTAAAGAAATATAAATAAATATATAAATATAATAAAGATTAACTTAAAAAAGTACATAGAAAATGAAAAAATAGCAAATGAAAGAATAAATTTAATTGAGAATTTTTTATTTATTTTTATTTATCAAATTATTTATGAATAATTATCATTATAGATTATAAATTATAGATGACATTGATAAAATAAAATGATAATGGATATAAGTAATTCATTATTCTTAATAATAGGACCGAGAGACTTTTTGGTTCATCATTTTATTGCTTTAGATTTACATACAACCACATTAATTTTAGTAAAAGGAGGGCTTTAGATGTATGTGGTTCCAAGTTAATGCCAAATGAAAAGAATTTTGCTTATAGTTTTCCTTGTGATAGTCCAAGACACGATGATACTTTTGATATTTCAGCTCAGGATGCATTTTTCAACTTCTCGAACTTTTCCAAATTAACGTTGCACGTTTTAAATTTTGAGTTTCTATCATTTTCTAAAGTCTTGAGGAATTTCAATCAAATGCGCCCAAATACAATGAAAATATGGAGCCAAAATTTATGATAATCTCACTGTCTCCTTAACTTCAACTATATACACTTATGTAAATTTGGAACATAACATGAACTTATAATTGCATTCATAAGCTTTTCAAACAAAGAGCAATAGAAAGAGGGGAATACTAATTCTTGCATCATGAATCCACCATTTTCATTGAATTATGATGAAATTCCAACAAATTTGTCCACATATTCTCACGATATATATATAATTTTCCAACTGCCAGATTTAAACTCCTTACCTAATGAAAAAGAAAACATTGTGGTGGTTCCTCAAATGAGCTATAACCAAAATGTTTTTGTAGGCAATGAGAATGAAGAAACAAAAAATAAAAATATACCTGATGATGTAAAGAATTATGTAAGCACCATGCTTTTTTCTAAATTACAACAAGGTAATCTAAATGCGCATAGTTATGAAAAAGTTGTAGTGACATTTACCATATTTTTAATGTCAATTGGTAAAATTTAGCGAAATGCAAAGATCCATCCAAAAAATAATATTTCTAGCATGAAAGGTCCCTAGAATAGGGGAAGAAAAATAGTTCAAATCCCACACATAGGATAACAAAAATTCCAGTTAGACGTCACATGGCAGTTGTTATCTAGTGCATAAATTGAGCGCATCTGTTTCACGTGTGCACAATATTATTAAAGGTGGACACATTAAATCTCATTCTAATGTTATAAAGCCATTACTGAAAGATGAGAACAAAACATCAAGAATTCAGTTCTACCATTTAATGATTGATTAAAGTACATTAAATAGTCAACCTTCATTCTTAATCATGCATGACATAATTCATATTGATGATAAATGGTTCTATATATGTAAAGAAACCCAAAAAGTTCATCTAACAAAAAATGAAGGAGAACTTTTGAGAAACTGCAAAAGCAAGAGGTTTATTCCCAAAATAATGTTCCTATATGCTTTGCATGCCCTAGATTTGATGAAAATTCAGAAGTGTTGTTTGATAGTGAGATTGACATATGGCCATCTATTCATACAAAACAAAAGGAATAACAACAAATGGAAACAAAACTCATACAATCAATAACAAAAGATGTCCTCCGTGATGTTCTTATTCATAAACTTTTGTCTCTTTAAAAGATAAATGACCACACATTGATGGTCCAACTACCATTTTCATACAACAGAATAATGCTAAGCCCCATATAGAAGTTGGTGATGTCCAATTTGTATAAGCTGCAATTGAACTTGAATTGGACATTCGCTTACTTAACCAACCTCTAAACGGTCTAGATTTAAATGTTTCTAACATGGGTTTTTCTAAAGAAATTAATTCAATTAAGCATGGAGAGGCTCCAAGTACTATTGATCAAAAGGGCAAATGGGGCTTCCAAGCCGGGATCTTTGGCAGAAGGCTAGGCCTCCTTCGCTGGACTTGTTGATGTAGTTTTGAAGGTCTATGATGTTTTTCCAGCTTCTTCAATGAACAAGATTTTTTTTTAATTCTATAGACTTGCATGGTTGATATCATGAAATGTTCTGGCGGGAACCATTATAAAATAAAGCACATGGAAAAATATTCTTTTTTAAAAAAAACTATAAGTTAATTAAGCAAAATATACAAGTTCAATATCCATAATTGTAGAGAGGCATAACAAAAGAGAAAACATATTGAAAATATTATACAGTAATAAAAGTATCCCAAAATACAATTTTAACTTAGAACATGTTCATTTTAACCACACATATAATACTTTCACTGGAGACTGATTAAAAATAAGTTCCTTAAAAGATTAACAGATTAAGATAAAATAAACAACTACTACTCATAATCTTGACCATCAGATGTGTTCTTCATCATCATTGATCACATCAAGTGTCTCTTCCATAATCTGGCTTGCTTAAAGCATCTCATGCAAAAAATCTTCAAACTTGTCTGCTGTAAATGAATCTTGTATGTTTGGTTGGGTCTCATCAATTTCATGCTCATCTTCATTCTTTTGTTCACCATGATCTGCAATTTGGGCATCCTCATCACCATCATTTTCAGTACTTTTGTTCTTTTCATTTTGTGTATCAGACTCATCTTCACTTCTTTTATCCTTATTTTGATTTTTCTCATGCTGCTTTTCCAAAATTTGATAACTAGTTTCCTTGTTGTGGTCATATAAAGGTGTATATAGAATATTAGTGAAGTGGTTTTTGAATTGTAGGATATTCTTAATGTCATCAACATAAGGCTTATCTTAATATGTGCATAGTTTTTATCAGTATTTTCCATCAAAGTGTATATCATAGAATTCATTGTCCATTCTTTTCAAAACTTCTACCAAGTTACTGTCAACATTAGTAGAGAACCTCAGTGCCCTTCTTAGAATATTGGATGCTTACTTCACAGTACAATTTTCATCCTTGCTAACCCACTCTATCATATCATCAGGATGCACATATTTGAGAATTGTCCACCCTCTATTTTTTGTCTCCATTATGTTACAATAACTCAGGTACCTTGCATTTATCTTCTCAATTTGCTTTGTGTTATCTCCCTTCTCTCTTGTCTAATCAACACCGCTTTTAACTATGCACTTAGAAATCAACCTTGCATAAGGCAAGTGAATGTAATTTTTCCTAGTATTATACTTCTGTGAAATCATAATTCTATGGTTGTTGGAAATATTTTTCATAATAATCGAGGCTACATTCAATTGTGAATTGTGAATAATATGCCACATAATCATACTCTCATCATTTGTCATATTGTCTTTACTTCCAGACTTAGACAAGATGTATGAACAAATAATCCACTGGAGCAACCTAGGATTGCTTTCATCCTAGTGCCCACTACTTCATTATTTAAATAATCATATGCTAATTCATTTCTCTAAAATTCATTGAGTTTCATGTTAGAGGTTTTACCAGGTCTTTTAAGACATAATAATAAACATTGACAAATACACTTGCAATTTTTTGCAGTACAGACTCAGTAATCCTCAGTTCTATACCATTAACTGTATAAATCAGATTAATCTTAACCCAGTTCTTGTGTTTCTCTTTTTCTACATAAAGGTTTGCATAAAAATCCTAACAAGCCTAGGGTAAAAATTATCAATAAAAGATTCATTCGAAGATCAAAGTAATGGTCTAAGTCTATGAAATAAAATTATGATTTCATTAGTTCTTAAAGAAAAATAATAAATTTAATTATGTGTTAAAGAAAGATATATGGAATTGAAAGACTAAATAAGTTTATGGAAGATTAAAGTAAATGATTTATTAAAGATATAAATTTATAACATTTAAGGGAAATATAGAGTAAATGTGAAATATGAATAAAAATGTTAAGGAATTCAAATATCAATAAAAAATTCAAACAGAGAACTGAAAAATACTGTACAAATTGTATATAGATTGGGAAAAACTACATAAGTGGAATAGAGTCAATAAATAAGAAAGAAAAGTTAGTGCAGCCTTTCAAGCCAGGTTAGTGCGATACTACCTTTTTAATTTAATTAAAGTTTATTATATTATTTTCATATATATATTTTTGCGATGTGAGTTATTTTCTTAAAAAGGAATTATTGAAGTTATTAAAATATTATTTTATGAATTTTCAAAGAAATGATATATTAATTGATATGATATGATTTTTAAATGATTCTATGAATTGATTGAAATTTTATTTTATGAAAATGATTATTATTGGCCACTTATTAATTAATGTTTGAATGGTGGCTATGATTGGTATTTTATGATATCTGTAAGCAAAATAAGGAAAGAACAAGTTATATGTTAAATATTCTGAATAAGCAAAAATGATAAGTTTTTGGGCTGTAATATACTTAGTGTGAATGTATTATATGATCTGAATTATTCCGGTACATGAGCATGCTCGGCTTTTAGGCCTTTCTATTATATGGAAGCTATGATCATATGCTAGGCTCTGGATGCCTTATGAATAAGCGGACGCGCTTATTATTATGTGTGGTGCTTTCACAGGCCATTAGGGGCGCTTTTGCAGGCCTCGTTTCTGATATGGGGTGGCGCTTTCACAGGCCTCATTTCTGTTATTCTTAAATCTTATTTGCTTTATTTTCTTTTAAGTGTATCTAAACCTCATATGTAAGAATTTATTTATAAGAAAATTAAGATAATAAGTTTTGTTATATGATTTGAGTTATTATATGTTTTTAAATTAAAGGAATATGTGGTATTGGTAGTTAGTAGGTTTATATTATATTAATTTGAGGAATGGATTTTGAAATTTTTTAAATATTCAGTTAAAGATAAATATTTAATACAATTATAAAATTGATTATTAATGTCTGTATATAAATGTTAATAATAAGGGAAATCTCTTCAAAAATTTATGTTTCTAAAATTATTATTTGATTTAAATTATAAATAACACCACTGAGTTTTATACTCAGGGCGATGAGTTCTCTCATGCACAGATTGAAGATAATATAAGTTGAAGTGATTCGATAATCCAGCATCAAAGGGGGAGGAAGTTCTTCAAACATTTAGGTATATAGTAAAAATTTGGCATGTAGTATAAGTTTTAATTATTTGTTGAATGTGTAAGTAGTGGTCTGGGAATTTACATTTAATACTAAACTTATCTTGGGTTTTAATTGATAGACTATTTTATAATTCAATTTGATTATTTAATTTTTATTATTAAAGGTTCTACAAAGGAATTAATATTTGAAATACAGATATCTTTGTATGGTGTTTAAACAATTATCAATATTATAAAAGAAATAAAAAATGTTATTATTGAATTTTCTAATATATTATGAATTATATTCTTTTTTAATTAAATATTTTTTTAATTTAAAATCATATTAAATAAATAAGCAAATTAGTATGTGTTTCTGGCACAAATGTGAAATGACCCGTTAATTTATTTTCAAAAGAATTTTTTATTTAAAATTTAATTGTAAATTTTCACGAATGAGAATTGGCGAAAAATAATATTTTATGCCGCGAACCGAATCGAAAACCGAATTTAAATAGTCTAACTCAGTCGAAAAATCCTTAAATCAAATGGAATTAGGCGAAATCATTGGCTTAGACCAAATCGGTTCAAATTGAACCGAAACCATTTAATTAAAATAAATAATAATAAAATAAAATAAAATAAAAAAATTCCCTCTCCTTCCCCGTTCTCTCTCTCGCTCACCCTTCTTCCCCGACAACCCCTCTCCCTCTCTTTCGTTTGCCTCACACCAGAGCAACGCCACCATCGCCACCTCCCCTCCAGGCGACCTCCGGTCATGAACCGACGGTGAAGGCCAGCTCCTCCTCCTCCTCCTCCTTCTTCTTCTTCTTCTTCTTCGCGCGATGCTGCTGTCTCTTTGACAGCAGCTCTCCTTCAATTTTCGGTGGTTTTCTGCAGTTTTCGGCGAGCTTGGACGGCAAGCTGAGCTCGAAATCCTTCCCCTTTTGCTATAGATTGATTCTATTGCATTAAAACCCAGTAATTTTTGAAGATTTGAGGATTTGGAATTTAGGGTTATAATTGAATAAATTTGGGTAATTGATAAAATTAGACACTAGATGATAAAATTGAGTTGGGAATTGAAGAGGTCATGAAAATCT